>CAWVRF010001439.1:0-54000 GCA_963932465.1 Maratus speciosus | reverse complement strand
TTTAATGAATTTTCTAACTATGGTTTGATTGTTGAAACAATATATTCGGTTTCACTTTATTATTTATTAAGAAATTAATTTTCAGCCGTGCACCGGAATTCAATTCATAGATATTGCGTGTTTTATATCCGGTGTCACTTTTTAATGAATTTTCTAAAAATGCTTTGATTGTTGAAACAATATATTCGGTTTCACTTTATTATTTATTAAGAAATTAATTTTCAGCAGTGCACCGGAATTCAATTCATAGATATTGCGTGTTTTATATCCGGTATCACTTTTTATTGAATTTTCTAACAATGGTTTGATTGTTGAAACAATATATTGGGTTTCACTTTATTATTTATTAAGAAATTTATTTTCAGCCGTTCACCGGAATTCAATTCATAGATATTGCGTGTTTTATATGCGGTGTCACTTTTTCATGAATTTTCTAACAATGTTTTGATTGTTGAAACAGTATATTCGGTTTCACTTTATTATTTATTAAGAAATTAATTTTCAGCCGTGCACTGGAATTCAATTCATAGATATTGCGTGTTTTGTAACCGGAGTTACTTTTTAATGAATTTTTTAACTATGGTTTGATAGTTAAAACAATATATTCGGTTTCACTTTATTATTTGTTAAGAAATTAATTTTCAGCCGTGCACCGGAATTCAATTCATAGATATTGCGTGTTTTATATAAGGTGTCACTTTTTAATGAATTTTCTAACAATGTTTTGATTGTTGAAACAATATATTCGGTTTCACTTTATTATTTATTAAGAAATTAATTTTCAGCAGTGCACGAAAAATTCAAGTCATAGATATTGCGTATTTTATATCCGGTATCAATTTTTAATGAATTTTCTAACAATGGTTTGATTGTTGAAACAATATATTCGGTTTCACTTTATTATTTATTAAGAAATTAATTTTCAGCAGTGCACCGGTATTCAATTCATAGATATTGCGTGTTTTATATCCGGTATCACTTTTTATTGAATTTTCTAACAATGGTTTGATTGTTGAAACAATATATTGTGTTTCACTTTATTATTTATTACGAAATTAATTTTCAGCCGTTCACCGTAATTCAATTCATAGATATTGCGTGTTTTATATGCGGTGTCAATTTTTCATGAATTTTCTAACAATATTTTGATTGTTGAAACAGTATATTCGGTTTCACTTTATTATTTATTAAGAAATTAATTTTCAGCCGTGCACCGGAATTCAATTCATAGATATTGCGTGTTTTATATCCGGTATCACTTTTTAATGAATTTTCTAACAATGGTTTCATTGTTGAAAAAATATGTTCAGTTTCACTTTATTATTTATTAAGAAATTAATTTTCAGCAGTGCACCGGAATTCAATTCTTAGATATTGCGTGTTTTATATACGGTATTACTTTTTTATGAATTTTATAACAATGGTTTGATTGTTGAAACAATATATTCGGTTTCACTTTATTATTTATTAAGAAATTAATTTTCAGCAGTGCACCGGAATTCAAGTCATAGATCATGCGTGTTTTATATCCGGTATCAATTTTTAATGAATTTTCTAACAATGGTTTGATTGTTGAAACAATATATTCGGTTTCACTTTATTATTTATTAAAAATTAATTTTCAGCAGTGCACCGGAATTCAAGTCGTAGATATTGCGTGTTTTATATCCGGTATCAATTTTTATTGAATTTTCTAACAATGGTTTGATTGTTGAAACAATATATTCGGTTTCACTTTATTATTTATTAAGAAATTAATTTTCAGCAGTGCACCGGAGTTCATTTCATAGATATTGCGTGTTTTGTATCCGGTATTACTTTTTAATTAATTTTCTAACATTGTTTTGATTGTTGAAACAATATATTCGGTTTCACTTTATTATTTATTAAGAAATTAATTTTCAGCAGTGCACCGGAGTTCATTTCATAGATATTGCGTGTATTGTATCCGGTATTACTTTTTAATGAATTTTCTAAGTATGGTTTGATTGTTGAAACAATATATTCGGTTTCACTTTATTATTTATTAAGAAATTAATTTTCAGCCGTGCACCGGAATTCAATTCATAGATATTGCGTGTTTTATATCCGGTGTCACTTTTTAATGAATTTTCTAACAATGTTTTGATTGTTGAAACAATATATTCGGTTTCACTTTATTATTTATTAATAAATTAATTTTCAGCAGTGCACCGGAATTCAAGTCATAGATATTGCGTGTTTTATATCCGGTATCAAATTTTAATGAATTTTCTAACAATGGTTTCATTGTTGAAAAAATATGTTCAGTTTCACTTTATTATTTATTAAGAAATTAATTTTCAGCAGTGCACCGGAATTCAATTCATAGATATTGCGTGTTTTATACGGTATTACTTTTTTAAGAATTTTATAACAATGGTTTGATTGTTGAAACAATATATTCGGTTTCACTTTATTATTTATTAAGAAATTAATTTTCAGCAGTGCACCGGAATTCAAGTCATAGATCATGCGTGTTTTATATCCGGTATCAATTTTTAATGAATTTTCTAACAATGGTTTGATTGTTGAAACAATATATTCGGTTTCACTTTATTATTTATTAAAAATTAATTTTCAGCAGTGCACCGGAATTCAAGTCATAGATATTGCGTGTTTTATATCCGGTATCAATTTTTATTGAATTTTCTAACAATGGTTTCATTGTTGGAATAATATATTCGGTTTCACTTTATTATTTATTAAGAAATTAATTTTCAGCAGTGCACCGGATTTCATTTCATAGATATTGCGTGTTTTGTATCCGGTATTACTTTTTAATGAATTTTCTAACATTGTTTTGGTTGTTGAAACAATATATTCGGTTTCACTTTATTATTTATTAAGAAATTAATTTTCAACAGTGCACCGGAGTTCATTTCATAGATATTGCGTGTATTGTATCCGGTATTACTTTTTAATGAATTTTCTAACTATGGTTTGATTGTTGAAACAATATATTCGGTTTCAATTTATTATTTATTAAGAAATTAATTTTCAGCCGTGCACCGGAATTCAATTCATAGATATTGCGTGTTTTATATCCGGTATCACTTTTTAATGAATTTTCTAACAATGATTTGATTGTTGAAACAATATATTCGCTGTCACTTTATTATTTAGTAAGAAATTAATTTTCAGCAGTGCACCGGAATTCAATTCATAGATATTGCGTGTTTTATATCCGGTATCACTTTTTAATGAATTTTCTAACAATGGTTTGATTGTTGAAAAAATATATTCGGTTTCACTTTATTATTTATTAAGAAATTATTTTTCAGTCGTGCACCGGAATTCAATTCATAGATATTGCGTGTTTTATATCCGGTGTCACTTTTTAATGAATTTTCTAACAATGTTTTGATTGTTGAAACAATACATTGGGTTTCACTTTATTATTTATTAAGAAATTAATTTTGAGCAGTGCACCGGAATTCAATTCATAGATATTGCCTGTTTTATATTCGGTATCACTTTTTAATGAATTTTCTAACAACGTTTTGATTGTTGAAACAATATATTCGCTGTCACTTTATTATTTATTAAGAAATTAATTTTCAGCAGTGCACCGGAATTCAATTCATAGATATTGCGTGTTTTATATACGGTATCACTTTTTTATGAATTTTATAACAATGGTTTGATTGTTGAAACAATATATTTGGTTTCACTTTATTATTTATTAAGTAATTAATTTTCAGCCGTGCACCGGAATTCAATTCATAGATATTGCTTGTTTAATATGCGGCATTAATTTTTAATGAATTTTCTAACAATGGTTTGATTGTTGAAACAATATATTCGGTTTAACTCTATTATTTATTAAGAAATTAATTTTCAGCCGTGCACCGGAGTTCAATTCATAGATATTGCGTGTTTTATATCCGGTGTCACTTTTTAATGAATTTTCTAACAATGTTTTGATTGTTGAAACAATATATTCGGTTTCACTTTATTATTTATTAAGAAATTGATTTTCAGCAGTGCACCGGAATTCAAGTCATAGATATTGCCTGTTTTATATCCGGTATCAATTTTTAATGAATTTTCTAACAATGGTTTCATTGTTGAAACAATATATTCGGTTTCACTTTATTATTTTTTAAGAAACTAATTTTCAGCAGTGCACCGGAGTTCATTTCATAGATATTGCGTGTTTTGTATCCGGTATTACTTTTTAATGAATTTTCTAACTATGGTTTGATTGTTGAAACAATATATTCGGTTTCACTTTATTATTTATTAAGAAATTAATTTTCAGCAGTGCACCGGAATTCAAGTCATAGATATTGCGTGTTTTATATACGGTATCACATTTTTATGAATTTTCTAACAACGTTTTGATTGTTGAAACAATATATTCGCTGTCACTTTATTATTTATTAAGAAATTAATTTTCAGCAGTGCACCGGAATTCAATTCATAGATATTGCGTGTTTTATATACGGTATCACTTTTTTATGAATTTTATAACAATGGTTTGATTGTTGAAACAATATATTGTGTTTCACTTTATTATTTATTAAGAAATTAATTTTCAGCCGTGCACCGGAATTCAATTCATAGATATTGCTTGTTTAATATGCGGCATTAATTTTTAATGAATTTTCTAACAATGGTTTGATTGTTGAAACAATATATTCGGTTTAACTCTATTATTTATTAAGAAATTAATTTTCAGCCGTGCACCGGAATTCAATTCATAGATATTGCGTGTTTTATATCCGGTGTCACTTTTTAATGAATTTTCTAACAATGTTTTGATTGTTGAAACAATATATTCGGTTTCACTTTATTATTTATTAAGAAATTAATTTTCAGCAGTGCACCGGAATTCAAGTCATAGATATTGCCTGTTTTATATCCGGTATCAATTCTTAATGAATTTTCTAACAATGGTTTCATTGTTGAAACAATATATTCGGTTTCACTTTATTATTTTTTAAGAAATTAATTTTCAGCAGTGCACCGGAGTTCATTTCATAGATATTGCGTGTTTTGTATCCGGTATTACTTTTTAATGAATTTTCTAACTATGGTTTGATTGTTGAAACAATATATTCGGTTTCACTTTATTATTTATTAAGAAATTAATTTTCAGCAGTGCACCGGAATTCAAGTCATAGATATTGCGTGTTTTATATACGGTATCACATTTTTATGAATTTTCTAACAACGTTTTGATTGTTGAAACAATATATTCGCTGTCACTTTATTATTTATTAAGAAATTAATTTTCAGCAGTGCACCGGAATTCAATTCATAGATATTGCGTGTTTTATATACGGTATCACTTTTTTATGAATTTTATAACAATGGTTTGATTGTTGAAACAATATATTGTGTTTCACTTTATTATTTATTAAGAAATTAATTTTCAGCCGTGCACCGGAATTCAATTCATAGATATTGCTTGTTTAATATGCGGCATTAATTTTTAATGAATTTTCTAACAATGGTTTGATTGTTGAAACAATATATTCGGTTTAACTCTATTATTTATTAAGAAATTAATTTTCAGCCGTGCACCGGAATTCAATTCATAGATATTGCGTGTTTTATATCCGGTGTCACTTTTTAATGAATTTTCTAACAATGTTTTGATTGTTGAAACAATATATTCGGTTTCACTTTATTATTTATTAAGAAATTAATTTTCAGCAGTGCACCGGAATTCAAGTCATAGATATTGCCTGTTTTATATCCGGTATCAATTCTTAATGAATTTTCTAACAATGGTTTCATTGTTGAAACAATATATTCGGTTTCACTTTATTATTTTTTAAGAAATTAATTTTCAGCAGTGCACCGGAGTTCATTTCATAGATATTGCGTGTTTTGTATCCGGTATTACTTTTTAATGAATTTTCTAACTATGGTTTGATTGTTGAAACAATATATTCGGTTTCACTTTATTATTTATTAAGAAATTAATTTTCAGCAGTGCACCGGAATTCAAGTCATAGATATTGCGTGTTTTATATCCGGTATCAATTTTTAATGAATTTTCTAACAATGGTTTGATTGTTGAAACAATATATTCGGTTTAACTCTATTATTTATTAAGAAATTAATTTTCAGCCGTGCACCGGAGTTCAATTCATAGATATTGCGTGTTTTATATCCGGTGTCACTTTTTAATGAATTTTCTAACAATGTTTTGATTGTTGAAACAATATATTCGGTTTCACTTTATTATTTATTAAGAAATTGATTTTCAGCAGTGCACCGGAATTCAAGTCATAGATATTGCCTGTTTTATATCCGGTATCAATTTTTAATGAATTTTCTAACAATGGTTTCATTGTTGAAACAATATATTCGGTTTCACTTTATTATTTTTTAAGAAATTAATTTTCAGCAGTGCACCGGAGTTCATTTCATAGATATTGCGTGTTTTGTATCCGGTATTACTTTTTAATGAATTTTCTAACTATGGTTTGATTGTTGAAACAATATATTCGGTTTCACTTTATTATTTATTAAGAAATTAATTTTCAGCAGTGCACCGGAATTCAAGTCATAGATATTGCGTGTTTTATATACGGTATCACATTTTTATGAATTTTCTAACAACGTTTTGATTGTTGAAACAATATATTCGCTGTCACTTTATTATTTATTAAGAAATTAATTTTCAGCAGTGCACCGGAATTCAATTCATAGATATTGCGTGTTTTATATACGGTATCACTTTTTTATGAATTTTATAACAATGGTTTGATTGTTGAAACAATATATTGTGTTTCACTTTATTATTTATTAAGAAATTAATTTTCAGCCGTGCACCGGAATTCAATTCATAGATATTGCTTGTTTAATATGCGGCATTAATTTTTAATGAATTTTCTAACAATGGTTTGATTGTTGAAACAATATATTCGGTTTAACTCTATTATTTATTAAGAAATTAATTTTCAGCCGTGCACCGGAATTCAATTCATAGATATTGCGTGTTTTATATCCGGTGTCACTTTTTAATGAATTTTCTAACAATGTTTTGATTGTTGAAACAATATATTCGGTTTCACTTTATTATTTATTAAGAAATTAATTTTCAGCAGTGCACCGGAATTCAAGTCATAGATATTGCCTGTTTTATATCCGGTATCAATTCTTAATGAATTTTCTAACAATGGTTTCATTGTTGAAACAATATATTCGGTTTCACTTTATTATTTTTTAAGAAATTAATTTTCAGCAGTGCACCGGAGTTCATTTCATAGATATTGCGTGTTTTGTATCCGGTATTACTTTTTAATGAATTTTCTAACTATGGTTTGATTGTTGAAACAATATATTTGGTTTCACTTTATTATTTATTAAGAAATTAATTTTCAGCAGTGCACCGGAATTCAAGTCATAGATATTGCGTGTTTTATATCCGGTATCAATTTTTAATGAATTTTCTAACAATGGTTTGATTGTTGAAACAATATATTCGGTTTCACTTTATTATTTATTAAGAAATTAATTTTCAGCAGTGCACCGGAGTTCATTTCATAGATATTGCGTGTTTTGTATTCGGTATTACTTTTTAATGAATTTTCTAACAATGTTTTGATTGTTGAAACAATATATTCGGTTTCACTTTATTATTTATTAAGAAATTAATTTTCAGCAGTGCACCGGAGTTCATTTCATAGATATTGCGAGTTTTGTATCCGGTATTACTTTTTAATGAATTTTCTAACTATGGTTTGATATTTGAAACAATATATTCGGTTTCACTTTATTATTTATTAAGAAATTAATTTTCAGCCGTGCAACGGAATTCAATTCATAGATATTGCGTGTTTTATATCCGGTGTTACTTTTTAATGAATTTTCTAACAATGTTTTGATTGTTGAAACAATATATTCGGTTTCACTTTATTATTTATTAAGAAATTAATTTTCAGCAGTGCACCGGAATTCAAGTCATAGATATTGCGTGTTTTATATCCGGTATAAAATTTTAATGAATTTTCTAACAATGGTTTGATTGTTGAAACAATATATTCGGTTTCACTTTATTATTTATTAAGAAATTAATTTTCAGCAGTGCACCGGAATTCAATTCATAGATATTGCGTGTTTTATATCCGGTATCACTTTTTATTGAATTTTCTAACAATGGTTTGATTGTTGAAACAATATATTGGGTTTCACTTTATTATTTATTAAGAAATTTATTTTCAGCCGTTCACCGGAATTCAATTCATAGATATTGCGTGTTTTATATGCGGTGTCACTTTTTCATGAATTTTCTAACAATGTTTTGATTGTTGAAACAGTATGTTCGGTTTCACTTTATTATTTATTAAGAAATTAATTTTCAGCCGTGCACCGGAATTCAATTCATAGATATTGCGTGTTTTATATCCGGTATCACTTTTTAATGAATTTTCTGACAATGGTTTCATTGTTGAAAAAATATGTTCGGTTTCACTTTATTATTTATTAAGAAATTAATTTTCAGCAGTGCACCGGAGTTCATTTCATAGATATTGCGTGTTTTGTATCCGGTATTACTTTTTAATTAATTTTCTAACTATGGTTTGATAGTTAAAACAATATATTCGGTTTCACTTTATTATTTATTAAGAAATTAATTTTCAGCCGTGCACCGGAATTGAATTCATAGATATTGCGTGTTTTATATCCGGTGTCACTTTTTAATGAATTTTCTAACAATGTTTTGATTGTTGAAACAATATATTCGGTTTCACTTTATTATTTATTAAGAAATTAATTTTCAGCAGTGCACCGGAATTCAATTCATAGATATTGCGTGTTTTATATCCGGTATCACTTTTTATTGAATTTTCTAACAATGGTTTGATTGTTGAAACAATATATTGGGTTTCACTTTATTATTTATTAAGAAATTAATTTTCAGCCGTGCACCGGAATTGAATTCATAGATATTGCGTGTTTTATATCCGGTGTCACTTTTTCATGAATTTTCTAACAATGTTTTGATTGTTGAAACAGTATGTTCGGTTTCACTTTATTATTTATTAAGAAATTAATTTTCAGCCGTGCACCGGAATTCAATTCATAGATATTGCGTGTTTTATATCCGGTATCACTTTTTAATGAATTTTCTGACAATGGTTTCATTGTTGAAAAAATATGTTCGGTTTCACTTTATTATTTATTAAGAAATTAATTTTCAGCAGTGCACCGGAGTTCATTTCATAGATATTGCGTGTTTTGTATCCGGTATTACTTTTTAATTAATTTTCTAACTATGGTTTGATAGTTAAAACAATATATTCGGTTTCACTTTATTATTTATTAAGAAATTAATTTTCAGCCGTGCACCGGAATTGAATTCATAGATATTGCGTGTTTTATATCCGGTATCACTTTTTATTGAATTTTCTAACAATGGTTTGATTGTTGAAACAATATATTGTGTTTCACTTTATTATTTATTAAGAAATTAATTTTCAGCCGTTCACCGGAATTCAATTCATAGATATTGCGTGTTTTATATGCGGTGTCACTTTTTCAAGAATTTTCTAACAATGTTTTGATTGTTGAAACAGTATATTCGGTTTCACTTTATTATTTATTAAGAAATCAATTTTCAGCCGTGCACCGGAATTCAATTCATAGATATTGCGTGTTTTATATCCGGTATCACTTTTTTATGAATTTTATAACAATGGTTTGATTGTTGAAACAATATATTCGGTTTCACTTTATTATTTATTAAGAAATTAATTTTCAGCAGTGCACCGGAATTCAATTCTTAGATATTGCGTGTTTTATATACGGTATTACTTTTTTATGAATTTTATAACAATGGTTTGATTGTTGAAACAATATATTCGGTTTCACTTTATTATTTATTAAGAAATTAATTTTCAGCAGTGCACCGGAATTCAAGTCATAGATCATGCGTGTTTTATATCCGGTATCAATTTTTAATGAATTTTCTAACAATGGTTTGATTGTTGAAACAATATATTCGGTTTCACTTTATTATTTATTAAAAATTAATTTTCAGCAGTGCACCGGAATTCAAGTCGTAGATATTGCGTGTTTTATATCCGGTATCAATTTTTATTGAATTTTCTAACAATGGTTTGATTGTTGAAACAATATATTCGGTTTCACTTTATTATTTATTAAGAAATTAATTTTCAGCAGTGCACCGGAGTTCATTTCATAGATATTGCGTGTTTTGTATCCGGTATTACTTTTTAATTAATTTTCTAACATTGTTTTGATTGTTGAAACAATATATTCGGTTTCACTTTATTATTTATTAAGAAATTAATTTTCAGCAGTGCACCGGAGTTCATTTCATAGATATTGCGTGTATTGTATCCGGTATTACTTTTTAATGAATTTTCTAAGTATGGTTTGATTGTTGAAACAATATATTCGGTTTCACTTTATTATTTATTAAGAAATTAATTTTCAGACGTGCACCGGAATTCAATTCATAGATATTGCGTGTTTTATATCCGGTGTCACTTTTTAATGAATTTTCAAACAATGTTTTGATTGTTGAAACAATATATTCGGTTTCACTTTATTATTTATTAATAAATTAATTTTCAGCAGTGCACCGGAATTCAAGTCATAGATATTGCGTGTTTTATATCCGGTATCAAATTTTAATGAATTTTCTAACAATGGTTTCATTGTTGAAAAAATATGTTCAGTTTCACTTTATTATTTATTAAGAAATTAATTTTCAGCAGTGCACCGGAATTCAATTCATAGATATTGCGTGTTTTATACGGTATTACTTTTTTAAGAATTTTATAACAATGGTTTGATTGTTGAAACAATATATTCGGTTTCACTTTATTATTTATTAAGAAATTAATTTTCAGCAGTGCACCGGAATTCAAGTCATAGATCATGCGTGTTTTATATCCGGTATCAATTTTTAATGAATTTTCTAACAATGGTTTGATTGTTGAAACAATATATTCGGTTTCACTTTATTATTTATTAAAAATTAATTTTCAGCAGTGCACCGGAATTCAAGTCATAGATATTGCGTGTTTTATATCCGGTATCAATTTTTATTGAATTTTCTAACAATGGTTTCATTGTTGGAATAATATATTCGGTTTCACTTTATTATTTATTAAGAAATTAATTTTCAGCAGTGCACCGGATTTCATTTCATAGATATTGCGTGTTTTGTATCCGGTATTACTTTTTAATGAATTTTCTAACATTGTTTTGGTTGTTGAAACAATATATTCGGTTTCACTTTATTATTTATTAAGAAATTAATTTTCAGCAGTGCACCGGAGTTCATTTCATAGATATTGCGTGTATTGTATCCGGTATTACTTTTTAATGAATTTTCTAACTATGGTTTGATTGTTGAAACAATATATTCGGTTTCAATTTATTATTTATTAAGAAATTAATTTTCAGCCGTGCACCGGAATTCAATTCATAGATATTGCGTGTTTTATATCCGGTATCACTTTTTAATGAATTTTCTAACAATGATTTGATTGTTGAAACAATATATTCGCTGTCACTTTATTATTTAGTAAGAAATTAATTTTCAGCAGTGCACCGGAATTCAATTCATAGATATTGCGTGTTTTATATCCGGTATCACTTTTTAATGAATTTTCTAACAATGGTTTGATTGTTGAAAAAATATATTCGGTTTCACTTTATTATTTATTAAGAAATTAATTTTCAGCCGTGCACCGGAATTCAATTCATAGATATTGCGTGTTTTATATCCGGTATCAATTTTTATTGAATTTTCTAACAATGGTTTCATTGTTGAAACAATATATTGGGTTTCACTTTATTATTTATTAAGAAATTTATTTTCAGCCGTTCACCGGAATTCAATTCATAGATATTGCGTGTTTTATATGCGGTGTCACTTTTTCATGAATTTTCTAACAATGTTTTGATTGTTGAAACAGTATGTTCGGTTTCACTTTATTATTTATTAAGAAATTAATTTTCAGCCGTGCACCGGAATTCAATTCATAGATATTGCGTGTTTTATATCCGGTATCACTTTTTAATGAATTTTCTGACAATGGTTTCATTGTTGAAAAAATATGTTCGGTTTCACTTTATTATTTATTAAGAAATTAATTTTCAGCAGTGCACCGGAGTTCATTTCATAGATATTGCGTGTTTTGTATCCGGTATTACTTTTTAATTAATTTTCTAACTATGGTTTGATAGTTAAAACAATATATTCGGTTTCACTTTATTATTTATTAAGAAATTAATTTTCAGCCGTGCACCGGAATTGAATTCATAGATATTGCGTGTTTTATATCCGGTGTCACTTTTTAATGAATTTTCTAACAATGTTTTGATTGTTGAAACAATATATTCGGTTTCACTTTATTATTTATTAAGAAATTAATTTTCAGCAGTGCACGAAAAATTCAAGTCATAGATATTGCGTATTTTATATCCGGTATCAATTTTTAATGAATTTTCTAACAATGGTTTGATTGTTGAAACAATATATTCGGTTTCACTTTATTATTTATTAAGAAATTAATTTTCAGCAGTCCACCGGAATTCAATTCATAGATATTGCGTGTTTTATATCCGGTATCACTTTTTATTGAATTTTCTAACAATGGTTTGATTGTTGAAACAATATATTGTGTTTCACTTTATTATTTATTAAGAAATTAATTTTCAGCCGTTCACCGGAATTCAATTCATAGATATTGCGTGTTTTATATGCGGTGTCACTTTTTCAAGAATTTTCTAACAATGTTTTGATTGTTGAAACAGTATATTCGGTTTCACTTTATTATTTATTAAGAAATCAATTTTCAGCCGTGCACCGGAATTCAATTCATAGATATTGCGTGTTTTATATCCGGTATCACTTTTTTATGAATTTTATAACAATGGTTTGATTGTTGAAACAATATATTCGGTTTCACTTTATTATTTATTAAGAAATTAATTTTCAGCAGTGCACCGGAATTCAATTCTTAGATATTGCGTGTTTTATATACGGTATTACTTTTTTATGAATTTTATAACAATGGTTTGATTGTTGAAACAATATATTCGGTTTCACTTTATTATTTATTAAGAAATTAATTTTCAGCAGTGCACCGGAATTCAAGTCATAGATCATGCGTGTTTTATATCCGGTATCAATTTTTAATGAATTTTCTAACAATGGTTTGATTGTTGAAACAATATATTCGGTTTCACTTTATTATTTATTAAAAATTAATTTTCAGCAGTGCACCGGAATTCAAGTCGTAGATATTGCGTGTTTTATATCCGGTATCAATTTTTATTGAATTTTCTAACAATGGTTTGATTGTTGAAACAATATATTCGGTTTCACTTTATTATTTATTAAGAAATTAATTTTCAGCAGTGCACCGGAGTTCATTTCATAGATATTGCGTGTTTTGTATCCGGTATTACTTTTTAATTAATTTTCTAACATTGTTTTGATTGTTGAAACAATATATTCGGTTTCACTTTATTATTTATTAAGAAATTAATTTTCAGCAGTGCACCGGAGTTCATTTCATAGATATTGCGTGTATTGTATCCGGTATTACTTTTTAATGAATTTTCTAAGTATGGTTTGATTGTTGAAACAATATATTCGGTTTCACTTTATTATTTATTAAGAAATTAATTTTCAGCCGTGCACCGGAATTCAATTCATAGATATTGCGTGTTTTATATCCGGTGTCACTTTTTAATGAATTTTCAAACAATGTTTTGATTGTTGAAACAATATATTCGGTTTCACTTTATTATTTATTAATAAATTAATTTTCAGCAGTGCACCGGAATTCAAGTCATAGATATTGCGTGTTTTATATCCGGTATCAAATTTTAATGAATTTTCTAACAATGGTTTCATTGTTGAAAAAATATGTTCAGTTTCACTTTATTATTTATTAAGAAATTAATTTTCAGCAGTGCACCGGAATTCAATTCATAGATATTGCGTGTTTTATACGGTATTACTTTTTTAAGAATTTTATAACAATGGTTTGATTGTTGAAACAATATATTCGGTTTCACTTTATTATTTATTAAGAAATTAATTTTCAGCAGTGCACCGGAATTCAAGTCATAGATCATGCGTGTTTTATATCCGGTATCAATTTTTAATGAATTTTCTAACAATGGTTTGATTGTTGAAACAATATATTCGGTTTCACTTTATTATTTATTAAAAATTAATTTTCAGCAGTGCACCGGAATTCAAGTCATAGATATTGCGTGTTTTATATCCGGTATCAATTTTTATTGACTTTTCTAACAATGGTTTCATTGTTGGAATAATATATTCGGTTTCACTTTATTATTTATTAAGAAATTAATTTTCAGCAGTGCACCGGATTTCATTTCATAGATATTGCGTGTTTTGTATCCGGTATTACATTTTAATGAATTTTCTAACATTGTTTTGGTTGTTGAAACAATATATTCGGTTTCACTTTATTATTTATTAAGAAATTAATTTTCAGCAGTGCACCGGAGTTCATTTCATAGATATTGCGTGTATTGTATCCGGTATTACTTTTTAATGAATTTTCTAACTATGGTTTGATTGTTGAAACAATATATTCGGTTTCAATTTATTATTTATTAAGAAATTAATTTTCAGCCGTGCACCGGAATTCAATTCATAGATATTGCGTGTTTTATATCCGGTATCACTTTTTAATGAATTTTCTAACAATGATTTGATTGTTGAAACAATATATTCGCTGTCACTTTATTATTTAGTAAGAAATTAATTTTCAGCAGTGCACCGGAATTCAATTCATAGATATTGCGTGTTTTATATCCGGTATCACTTTTTAATGAATTTTCTAACAATGGTTTGATTGTTGAAAAAATATATTCGGTTTCACTTTATTATTTATTAAGAAATTAATTTTCAGCCGTGCACCGGAATTCAATTCATAGATATTGCGTGTTTTATATCCGGTGTCACTTTTTAATGAATTTTCTAACAATGTTTTGATTGTTGAAACAATACATTGGGTTTCACTTTATTATTTATTAAGAAATTAATTTTGAGCAGTGCACCGGAATTCAATTCATAGATATTGCCTGTTTTATATTCGGTATCACTTTTTAATGAATTTTCTAACAACGTTTTGATTGTTGAAACAATATATTCGCTGTCACTTTATTATTTATTAAGAAATTAATTTTCAGCAGTGCACCGGAATTCAATTCATAGATATTGCGTGTTTTATATACGGTATCACTTTTTTATGAATTTTATAACAATGGTTTGATTGTTGAAACAATATATTTGGTTTCACTTTATTATTTATTAAGAAATTAATTTTCAGCCGTGCACCGGAATTCAATTCATAGATATTGCTTGTTTAATATGCGGCATTAATTTTTAATGAATTTTCTAACAATGGTTTGATTGTTGAAACAATATATTCGGTTTAACTCTATTATTTATTAAGAAATTAATTTTCAGCCGTGCACCGGAGTTCAATTCATAGATATTGCGTGCTTTATATCCGGTGTCACTTTTTAATGAATTTTCTAACAATGTTTTGATTGTTGAAACAATATATTCGGTTTCACTTTATTATTTATTAAGAAATTGATTTTCAGCAGTGCACCGGAATTCAAGTCATAGATATTGCCTGTTTTATATCCGGTATCAATTTTTAATGAATTTTCTAACAATGGTTTCATTGTTGAAACAATATATTCGGTTTCACTTTATTATTTTTTAAGAAATTAATTTTCAGCAGTGCACCGGAGTTCATTTCATAGATATTGCGTGTTTTGTATCCGGTATTACTTTTTAATGAATTTTCTAACTATGGTTTGATTTTTGAAACAATATATTCGGTTTCACTTTATTATTTATTAAGAAATTAATTTTCAGCAGTGCACCGGAATTCAAGTCATAGATATTGCGTGTTTTATATACGGTATCACATTTTTATGAATTTTCTAACAACGTTTTGATTGTTGAAACAATATATTCGCTGTCACTTTATTATTTATTAAGAAATTAATTTTCAGCAGTGCACCGGAATTCAATTCATAGATATTGCGTGTTTTATATACGGTATCACTTTTTTATGAATTTTATAACAATGGTTTGATTGTTGAAACAATATATTGTGTTTCACTTTATTATTTATTAAGAAATTAATTTTCAGCCGTGCACCGGAATTCAATTCATAGATATTGCTTGTTTAATATGCGGCATTAATTTTTAATGAATTTTCTAACAATGGTTTGATTGTTGAAACAATATATTCGGTTTAACTCTATTATTTATTAAGAAATTAATTTTCAGCCGTGCACCGGAATTCAATTCATAGATATTGCGTGTTTTATATCCGGTGTCACTTTTTAATGAATTTTCTAACAATGTTTTGATTGTTGAAACAATATATTCGGTTTCACTTTATTATTTATTAAGAAATTAATTTTCAGCAGTGCACCGGAATTCAAGTCATAGATATTGCCTGTTTTATATCCGGTATCAATTTTTAATGAATTTTCTAACAATGGTTTGATTGTTGAAACAATATATTCGGTTTCACTTTATTATTTATTAAGAAATTAATTTTCAGCAGTGCACCGGAGTTCATTTCATAGATATTGCGTGTTTTGTATTCGGTATTACTTTTTAATGAATTTTCTAACAATGTTTTGATTGTTGAAACAATATATTCGGTTTCACTTTATTATTTATTAAGAAATTAATTTTCAGCAGTGCACCGGAGTTCATTTCATAGATATTGCGAGTTTTTTATCCGGTATTACTTTTTAATGAATTTTCTAACTATGGTTTGATATTTGAAACAATATATTCGGTTTCACTTTATTATTTATTAAGAAATTAATTTTCAGCCGTGCAACGGAATTCAATTCATAGATATTGCGTGTTTTATATCCGGTGTTACTTTTTAATGAATTTTCTAACAATGTTTTGATTGTTGAAACAATATATTCGGTTTCACTTTATTATTTATTAAGAAATTAATTTTCAGCAGTGCACCGGAATTCAAGTCATAGATATTGCGTGTTTTATATCCGGTATAAAATTTTAATGAATTTTCTAACAATGGTTTGATTGTTGAAACAATATATTCGGTTTCACTTTATTATTTATTAAGAAATTAATTTTCAGCAGTGCACCGGAATTCAATTCATAGATATTGCGTGTTTTATATCCGGTATCACTTTTTATTGAATTTTCTAACAATGGTTTGATTGTTGAAACAATATATTGGGTTTCACTTTATTATTTATTAAGAAATTTATTTTCAGCCGTTCACCGGAATTCAATTCATAGATATTGCGTGTTTTATATGCGGTGTCACTTTTTCATGAATTTTCTAACAATGTTTTGATTGTTGAAACAGTATGTTCGGTTTCACTTTATTATTTATTAAGAAATTAATTTTCAGCCGTGCACCGGAATTCAATTCATAGATATTGCGTGTTTTATATCCGGTATCACTTTTTAATGAATTTTCTGACAATGGTTTCATTGTTGAAAAAATATGTTCGGTTTCACTTTATTATTTATTAAGAAATTAATTTTCAGCAGTGCACCGGAGTTCATTTCATAGATATTGCGTGTTTTGTATCCGGTATTACTTTTTAATTAATTTTCTAACTATGGTTTGATAGTTAAAACAATATATTCGGTTTCACTTTATTATTTATTAAGAAATTAATTTTCAGCCGTGCACCGGAATTGAATTCATAGATATTGCGTGTTTTATATCCGGTGTCACTTTTTAATGAATTTTCTAACAATGTTTTGATTGTTGAAACAATATATTCGGTTTCACTTTATTATTTATTAAGAAATTAATTTTCAGCAGTGCACGAAAAATTCAAGTCATAGATATTGCGTATTTTATATCCGGTATCAATTTTTAATGAATTTTCTAACAATGGTTTGATTGTTGAAACAATATATTCGGTTTCACTTTATTATTTATTAAGAAATTAATTTTCAGCAGTCCACCGGAATTCAATTCATAGATATTGCGTGTTTTATATCCGGTATCACTTTTTATTGAATTTTCTAACAATGGTTTGATTGTTGAAACAATATATTGTGTTTCACTTTATTATTTATTAAGAAATTAATTTTCAGCCGTTCACCGGAATTCAATTCATAGATATTGCGTGTTTTATATGCGGTGTCACTTTTTCAAGAATTTTCTAACAATGTTTTGATTGTTGAAACAGTATATTCGGTTTCACTTTATTATTTATTAAGAAATCAATTTTCAGCCGTGCACCGGAATTCAATTCATAGATATTGCGTGTTTTATATCCGGTATCACTTTTTTATGAATTTTATAACAATGGTTTGATTGTTGAAACAATATATTCGGTTTCACTTTATTATTTATTAAGAAATTAATTTTCAGCAGTGCACCGGAATTCAAGTCATAGATCATGCGTGTTTTATATACGGTAATACTTTTTTATGAATTTTATAACAATGGTTTGATTGTTGAAACAATATATTCGGTTTCACTTTATTATTTATTAAGAAATTAATTTTCAGCAGTGCACCGGAATTCAAGTCATAGATCATGCGTGTTTTATATCCGGTATCACTTTTTATTGAATTTTCTAACAATGGTTTGATTGTTGAAACAATATATTGTGTTTCACTTTATTATTTATTAAGAAATTAATTTTCAGCCGTTCACTGGAATTCAATTCATAGATATTGCGTGTTTTATATGCGGTGTCACTTTTTAATGAATTTTCTAACAATGGTTTGTTTCATTGTTGAAAAAATATGTTCAGTTTCACTTTATTATTTATTAAGAAATTAATTTTCAGCAGTGCACCGGAATTCAATTCATAGATATTGCGTGTTTTATATACGGTAATACTTTTTTATGAATTTTATAACAATGGTTTGATTGTTGAAACAATATATTCGGTTTCACTTTATTATTTATTAAGAAATTAATTTTCAGCAGTGCACCGGAATTCAAGTCATAGATCATGCGTGTTTTATATCAGGTATCAATTTTTAATGAATTTTCTAACAATGGTTTGATTGTTGAAACAATATAATCGGTTTCACTTTATTATTTATTAAGAAATAAATTTTCAGCCGTGCACCGGAATTCAAGTCATAGATATTGCGTGTTTTATATCCGGTATCAATTTTTATTGAATTTTCTAACAATGGTTTCATTGTTGAAATAATATATTCGGTTTCACTTTATTATTTATTAAGAAATTAATTTTCAGCAGTGCACCGGAGTTCATTTCATAGATATTGCGTGTTTTGTATCCGGTATTACTTTTTAATGAATTTTCTAACAATGTTTTGATTGTTGAAACAATATATTCGGTTTCACTTTATTATTTATTAAGAAATTAATTTTCAGCAGTGCACCGGAGTTCATTTCACAGATATTGCGAGTTTTGTATCCGGTATTAATTTTTAATGAATTTTCTAACTATGGTTTGATATTTGAAACAATATATTCGGTTTCACTTTATTATTTATTAAGAAATTAATTTTCAGCCGTGCACCGGAATTCAATACATAGATATTGCGAGTTTTATATCCGGTATCACTTTTTATTGAATTTTCTAACAATGGTTTGATTGTTGAAACAATATATTGGGTTTCACTTTATTATTTATTAAGAAATTAATTTTCAGCCGTTCACCGGAATTCAATTCATAGATATTGCGTGTTTTATATGCGGTGTCACTTTTTAATGAATTTTCTAACAATGTTTTGATTGTTGAAACAATATATTCGGTTTCACTTTATTATTTATTAAGAAATTAATTTTCAGCAGTGTACCGGAATTCAAGTCATAGATATTGCGTGTTTTATATCCGGTATCAATTTTTAATGAATTTTCTAACAATGGTTTGATTGTTGAAACAATATATTCGGTTTCACTTTATTATTTATTAAAAATTAATTTTCAGCAGTGCACCGGAATTCAAGTCGTAGATATTGCGTGTTTTATATCCGGTATCAATTTTTATTGAATTTTCTAACAATGGTTTGATTGTTGAAACAATATATTCGGTTTCACTTTATTATTTATTAAGAAATTAATTTTCAGCAGTGCACCGGAGTTCATTTCATAGATATTGCGTGTTTTGTATCCGGTATTACTTTTTAATTAATTTTCTAACATTGTTTTGATTGTTGAAACAATATATTCGGTTTCACTTTATTATTTATTAAGAAATTAATTTTCAGCAGTGCACCGGAGTTCATTTCATAGATATTGCGTGTATTGTATCCGGTATTACTTTTTAATGAATTTTCTAAGTATGGTTTGATTGTTGAAACAATATATTCGGTTTCACTTTATTATTTATTAAGAAATTAATTTTCAGCCGTGCACCGGAATTCAATTCATAGATATTGCGTGTTTTATATCCGGTGTCACTTTTTAATGAATTTTCAAACAATGTTTTGATTGTTGAAACAATATATTCGGTTTCACTTTATTATTTATTAATAAATTAATTTTCAGCAGTGCACCGGAATTCAAGTCATAGATATTGCGTGTTTTATATCCGGTATCAAATTTTAATGAATTTTCTAACAATGGTTTCATTGTTGAAAAAATATGTTCAGTTTCACTTTATTATTTATTAAGAAATTAATTTTCAGCAGTGCACCGGAATTCAATTCATAGATATTGCGTGTTTTATACGGTATTACTTTTTTAAGAATTTTATAACAATGGTTTGATTGTTGAAACAATATATTCGGTTTCACTTTATTATTTATTAAGAAATTAATTTTCAGCAGTGCACCGGAATTCAAGTCATAGATCATGCGTGTTTTATATCCGGTATCAATTTTTAATGAATTTTCTAACAATGGTTTGATTGTTGAAACAATATATTCGGTTTCACTTTATTATTTATTAAAAATTAATTTTCAGCAGTGCACCGGAATTCAAGTCATAGATATTGCGTGTTTTATATCCGGTATCAATTTTTATTGACTTTTCTAACAATGGTTTCATTGTTGGAATAATATATTCGGTTTCACTTTATTATTTATTAAGAAATTAATTTTCAGCAGTGCACCGGATTTCATTTCATAGATATTGCGTGTTTTGTATCCGGTATTACATTTTAATGAATTTTCTAACATTGTTTTGGTTGTTGAAACAATATATTCGGTTTCACTTTATTATTTATTAAGAAATTAATTTTCAGCAGTGCACCGGAGTTCATTTCATAGATATTGCGTGTATTGTATCCGGTATTACTTTTTAATGAATTTTCTAACTATGGTTTGATTGTTGAAACAATATATTCGGTTTCAATTTATTATTTATTAAGAAATTAATTTTCAGCCGTGCACCGGAATTCAATTCATAGATATTGCGTGTTTTATATCCGGTATCACTTTTTAATGAATTTTCTAACAATGATTTGATTGTTGAAACAATATATTCGCTGTCACTTTATTATTTAGTAAGAAATTAATTTTCAGCAGTGCACCGGAATTCAATTCATAGATATTGCGTGTTTTATATCCGGTATCACTTTTTAATGAATTTTCTAACAATGGTTTGATTGTTGAAAAAATATATTCGGTTTCACTTTATTATTTATTAAGAAATTAATTTTCAGCCGTGCACCGGAATTCAATTCATAGATATTGCGTGTTTTATATCCGGTGTCACTTTTTAATGAATTTTCTAACAATGTTTTGATTGTTGAAACAATACATTGGGTTTCACTTTATTATTTATTAAGAAATTAATTTTGAGCAGTGCACCGGAATTCAATTCATAGATATTGCCTGTTTTATATTCGGTATCACTTTTTAATGAATTTTCTAACAACGTTTTGATTGTTGAAACAATATATTCGCTGTCACTTTATTATTTATTAAGAAATTAATTTTCAGCAGTGCACCGGAATTCAATTCATAGATATTGCGTGTTTTATATACGGTATCACTTTTTTATGAATTTTATAACAATGGTTTGATTGTTGAAACAATATATTTGGTTTCACTTTATTATTTATTAAGAAATTAATTTTCAGCCGTGCACCGGAATTCAATTCATAGATATTGCTTGTTTAATATGCGGCATTAATTTTTAATGAATTTTCTAACAATGGTTTGATTGTTGAAACAATATATTCGGTTTAACTCTATTATTTATTAAGAAATTAATTTTCAGCCGTGCACCGGAGTTCAATTCATAGATATTGCGTGCTTTATATCCGGTGTCACTTTTTAATGAATTTTCTAACAATGTTTTGATTGTTGAAACAATATATTCGGTTTCACTTTATTATTTATTAAGAAATTGATTTTCAGCAGTGCACCGGAATTCAAGTCATAGATATTGCCTGTTTTATATCCGGTATCAATTTTTAATGAATTTTCTAACAATGGTTTCATTGTTGAAACAATATATTCGGTTTCACTTTATTATTTTTTAAGAAATTAATTTTCAGCAGTGCACCGGAGTTCATTTCATAGATATTGCGTGTTTTGTATCCGGTATTACTTTTTAATGAATTTTCTAACTATGGTTTGATTTTTGAAACAATATATTCGGTTTCACTTTATTATTTATTAAGAAATTAATTTTCAGCAGTGCACCGGAATTCAAGTCATAGATATTGCGTGTTTTATATACGGTATCACATTTTTATGAATTTTCTAACAACGTTTTGATTGTTGAAACAATATATTCGCTGTCACTTTATTATTTATTAAGAAATTAATTTTCAGCAGTGCACCGGAATTCAATTCATAGATATTGCGTGTTTTATATACGGTATCACTTTTTTATGAATTTTATAACAATGGTTTGATTGTTGAAACAATATATTGTGTTTCACTTTATTATTTATTAAGAAATTAATTTTCAGCCGTGCACCGGAATTCAATTCATAGATATTGCTTGTTTAATATGCGGCATTAATTTTTAATGAATTTTCTAACAATGGTTTGATTGTTGAAACAATATATTCGGTTTAACTCTATTATTTATTAAGAAATTAATTTTCAGCCGTGCACCGGAATTCAATTCATAGATATTGCGTGTTTTATATCCGGTGTCACTTTTTAATGAATTTTCTAACAATGTTTTGATTGTTGAAACAATATATTCGGTTTCACTTTATTATTTATTAAGAAATTAATTTTCAGCAGTGCACCGGAATTCAAGTCATAGATATTGCCTGTTTTATATCCGGTATCAATTTTTAATGAATTTTCTAACAATGGTTTGATTGTTGAAACAATATATTCGGTTTCACTTTATTATTTATTAAGAAATTAATTTTCAGCAGTGCACCGGAGTTCATTTCATAGATATTGCGTGTTTTGTATTCGGTATTACTTTTTAATGAATTTTCTAACAATGTTTTGATTGTTGAAACAATATATTCGGTTTCACTTTATTATTTATTAAGAAATTAATTTTCAGCAGTGCACCGGAGTTCATTTCATAGATATTGCGAGTTTTTTATCCGGTATTACTTTTTAATGAATTTTCTAACTATGGTTTGATATTTGAAACAATATATTCGGTTTCACTTTATTATTTATTAAGAAATTAATTTTCAGCCGTGCAACGGAATTCAATTCATAGATATTGCGTGTTTTATATCCGGTGTTACTTTTTAATGAATTTTCTAACAATGTTTTGATTGTTGAAACAATATATTCGGTTTCACTTTATTATTTATTAAGAAATTAATTTTCAGCAGTGCACCGGAATTCAAGTCATAGATATTGCGTGTTTTATATCCGGTATAAAATTTTAATGAATTTTCTAACAATGGTTTGATTGTTGAAACAATATATTCGGTTTCACTTTATTATTTATTAAGAAATTAATTTTCAGCAGTGCACCGGAATTCAATTCATAGATATTGCGTGTTTTATATCCGGTATCACTTTTTATTGAATTTTCTAACAATGGTTTGATTGTTGAAACAATATATTGGGTTTCACTTTATTATTTATTAAGAAATTTATTTTCAGCCGTTCACCGGAATTCAATTCATAGATATTGCGTGTTTTATATGCGGTGTCACTTTTTCATGAATTTTCTAACAATGTTTTGATTGTTGAAACAGTATGTTCGGTTTCACTTTATTATTTATTAAGAAATTAATTTTCAGCCGTGCACCGGAATTCAATTCATAGATATTGCGTGTTTTATATCCGGTATCACTTTTTAATGAATTTTCTGACAATGGTTTCATTGTTGAAAAAATATGTTCGGTTTCACTTTATTATTTATTAAGAAATTAATTTTCAGCAGTGCACCGGAGTTCATTTCATAGATATTGCGTGTTTTGTATCCGGTATTACTTTTTAATTAATTTTCTAACTATGGTTTGATAGTTAAAACAATATATTCGGTTTCACTTTATTATTTATTAAGAAATTAATTTTCAGCCGTGCACCGGAATTGAATTCATAGATATTGCGTGTTTTATATCCGGTGTCACTTTTTAATGAATTTTCTAACAATGTTTTGATTGTTGAAACAATATATTCGGTTTCACTTTATTATTTATTAAGAAATTAATTTTCAGCAGTGCACGAAAAATTCAAGTCATAGATATTGCGTATTTTATATCCGGTATCAATTTTTAATGAATTTTCTAACAATGGTTTGATTGTTGAAACAATATATTCGGTTTCACTTTATTATTTATTAAGAAATTAATTTTCAGCAGTCCACCGGAATTCAATTCATAGATATTGCGTGTTTTATATCCGGTATCACTTTTTATTGAATTTTCTAACAATGGTTTGATTGTTGAAACAATATATTGTGTTTCACTTTATTATTTATTAAGAAATTAATTTTCAGCCGTTCACCGGAATTCAATTCATAGATATTGCGTGTTTTATATGCGGTGTCACTTTTTCAAGAATTTTCTAACAATGTTTTGATTGTTGAAACAGTATATTCGGTTTCACTTTATTATTTATTAAGAAATCAATTTTCAGCCGTGCACCGGAATTCAATTCATAGATATTGCGTGTTTTATATCCGGTATCACTTTTTTATGAATTTTATAACAATGGTTTGATTGTTGAAACAATATATTCGGTTTCACTTTATTATTTATTAAGAAATTAATTTTCAGCAGTGCACCGGAATTCAAGTCATAGATCATGCGTGTTTTATATACGGTAATACTTTTTTATGAATTTTATAACAATGGTTTGATTGTTGAAACAATATATTCGGTTTCACTTTATTATTTATTAAGAAATTAATTTTCAGCAGTGCACCGGAATTCAAGTCATAGATCATGCGTGTTTTATATCCGGTATCACTTTTTATTGAATTTTCTAACAATGGTTTGATTGTTGAAACAATATATTGTGTTTCACTTTATTATTTATTAAGAAATTAATTTTCAGCCGTTCACTGGAATTCAATTCATAGATATTGCGTGTTTTATATGCGGTGTCACTTTTTAATGAATTTTCTAACAATGGTTTGTTTCATTGTTGAAAAAATATGTTCAGTTTCACTTTATTATTTATTAAGAAATTAATTTTCAGCAGTGCACCGGAATTCAATTCATAGATATTGCGTGTTTTATATACGGTAATACTTTTTTATGAATTTTATAACAATGGTTTGATTGTTGAAACAATATATTCGGTTTCACTTTATTATTTATTAAGAAATTAATTTTCAGCAGTGCACCGGAATTCAAGTCATAGATCATGCGTGTTTTATATCAGGTATCAATTTTTAATGAATTTTCTAACAATGGTTTGATTGTTGAAACAATATAATCGGTTTCACTTTATTATTTATTAAGAAATAAATTTTCAGCCGTGCACCGGAATTCAAGTCATAGATATTGCGTGTTTTATATCCGGTATCAATTTTTATTGAATTTTCTAACAATGGTTTCATTGTTGAAATAATATATTCGGTTTCACTTTATTATTTATTAAGAAATTAATTTTCAGCAGTGCACCGGAGTTCATTTCATAGATATTGCGTGTTTTGTATCCGGTATTACTTTTTAATGAATTTTCTAACAATGTTTTGATTGTTGAAACAATATATTCGGTTTCACTTTATTATTTATTAAGAAATTAATTTTCAGCAGTGCACCGGAGTTCATTTCACAGATATTGCGAGTTTTGTATCCGGTATTAATTTTTAATGAATTTTCTAACTATGGTTTGATATTTGAAACAATATATTCGGTTTCACTTTATTATTTATTAAGAAATTAATTTTCAGCCGTGCACCGGAATTCAATACATAGATATTGCGAGTTTTATATCCGGTATCACTTTTTATTGAATTTTCTAACAATGGTTTGATTGTTGAAACAATATATTGGGTTTCACTTTATTATTTATTAAGAAATTAATTTT
This sequence comes from Maratus speciosus, assembly GCA_963932465.1. NCBI lineage: Eukaryota > Metazoa > Arthropoda > Arachnida > Araneae > Salticidae > Maratus > Maratus speciosus. Next base: position 27,602 of record CAWVRF010001439.1, on the reverse strand, counting down.
CAGCCGTTCACCGGAATTCAATTCATAGATATTGCGTGTTTTATATGCGGTGTCACTTTTTAATGAATTTTCTAACAATGTTTTGATTGTTGAAACAATATATTCGGTTTCACTTTATTATTTATTAAGAAATTAATTTTCAGCAGTGTACCGGAATTCAAGTCATAGATATTGCGTGTTTTATATCCGGTATCAAATTTTAATGAATTTTCTAACAATGATTTGATTGTTGAAACAATATATTCGGTTTCACTTTATTATTTATTAAGAAATTAATTTTCAGCCGTGCACCGGAATTCAATTCATAGATATTGCGTGTTTTATATCCGGTGTCACTTTTTAATGAATTTTCTAACAATGTTTTGATTGTTGAAACAATATATTCGGTTTCACTTTATTATTTATTAAGAAATTAATTTTCAGCAGTGCACCGGAATTCAATTCATAGATATTGCGTGTTTTATATCCGGTATCACTTTTTATTGAAAATTTCTAACAATGGTTTGATTGTTGAAACAATATATTGGGTTTCACTTTATTATTTATTAAGAAATTTATTTTCAGCCGTTCACCGGAATTCAATTCATAGATATTGCGTGTTTTATATGCGGTGTCACTTTTTCATGAATTTTCTAACAATGTTTTGATTGTTGAAACAGTATATTCGGTTTCACTTTATTATTTATTAAGAAATTAATTTTCAGCCGTGCACCGGAATTCAATTCATAGATATTGCGTGTTTTATATCCGGTATCACTTTTTAATGAATTTTCTAACAATGGTTTCATTGTTGAAAAAATATGTTCAGTTTCACTTTATTATTTATTAAGAAATTAATTTTCAGCAGTGCACCGGAATTCAATTCTTAGATATTGCGTGTTTTATATACGGTATTACTTTTTTATGAATTTTATAACAATGGTTTGATTGTTGAAACAATATATTCGGTTTCACTTTATTATTTATTAAGAAATTAATTTTCAGCAGTGCACCGGAATTCAAGTCATAGATCATGCGTGTTTTATATCCGGTATCAATTTTTAATGAATTTTCTAACAATGGTTTGATTGTTGAAACAATATATTCGGTTTCACTTTATTATTTATTAAAAATTAATTTTCAGCAGTGCACCGGAATTCAAGTCGTAGATATTGCGTGTTTTATATCCGGTATCAATTTTTATTGAATTTTCTAACAATGGTTTGATTGTTGAAACAATATATTCGGTTTCACTTTATTATTTATTAAGAAATTAATTTTCAGCAGTTTTCCGGAGTTCATTTCATAGATATTGTGTGTTTTGTATCCGGTATTACTTTTTAATGAATTTTCTAACATTGTTTTGATTGTTGAAACAATATATTCGGTTTCACTTTATTATTTATTAAGAAATTAATTTTCAGCAGTGCACCGGAGTTCATTTCATAGATATTGCGTGTATTGTATCCGGTATTACTTTTTAATGAATTTTCTAAGTATGGTTTGATTGTTGAAACAATATATTCGGTTTCACTTTATTATTTATTAAGAAATTAATTTTCAGCCGTGCACCGGAATTCAATTCATAGATATTGCGTGTTTTATATCCGGTGTCACTTTTTAATGAATTTTCTAACAATGTTTTCATTGTTGAAACAATATATTCGGTTTCACTTTATTATTTATTAATAAATTAATTTTCAGCAGTGCACCGGAATTCAAGTCATAGATATTGCGTGTTTTATATCCGGTATCAAATTTTAATGAATTTTCTAACAATGGTTTCATTGTTGAAAAAATATGTTCAGTTTCACTTTATTATTTATTAAGAAATTAATTTTCAGCAGTGCACCGGAATTCAATTCATAGATATTGCGTGTTTTATACGGTATTACTTTTTTATGAATTTTATAACAATGGTTTGATTGTTGAAACAATATATTCGGTTTCACTTTATTATTTATTAAGAAATTAATTTTCAGCAGTGCACCGGAATTCAAGTCATAGATCATGCGTGTTTTATATCCGGTATCAATTTTTAATGAATTTTCTAACAATGGTTTGATTGTTGAAACAATATATTCGGTTTCACTTTATTATTTATTAAAAATTAATTTTCAGCAGTGCACCGGAATTCAAGTCATAGATATTGCGTGTTTTATATCCGGTATCAATTTTTATTGAATTTTCTAACAATGGTTTCATTGTTGGAATAATATATTCGGTTTCACTTTATTATTTATTAAGAAATTAATTTTCAGCAGTGCACCGGAGTTCATTTCATAGATATTGCGTGTTTTGTATCCGGTATTACTTTTTAATGAATTTTCTAACATTGTTTTGGTTGTTGAAACAATATATTCGGTTTCACTTTATTATTTATTAAGAAATTAATTTTCAGCAGTGCACCGGAGTTCATTTCATAGATATTGCGTGTATTGTATCCGGTATTACTTTTTAATGAATTTTCTAACTATGGTTTGATTGTTGAAACAATATATTCGGTTTCAATTTATTATTTATTAAGAAATTAATTTTCAGCCGTGCACCGGAATTCAATTCATAGATATTGCGTGTTTTATATCCGGTATCACTTTTTAATGAATTTTCTAACAATGATTTGATTGTTGAAACAATATATTCGCTGTCACTTTATTATTTAGTAAGAAATTAATTTTCAGCAGTGCACCGGAATTCAACTCATAGATATTGCGTGTTTTATATCCGGTATCACTTTTTAATGAATTTTCTAACAATGGTTTGATTGTTGAAAAAATATATTCGGTTTCACTTTATTATTTATTAAGAAATTAATTTTCAGCCGTGCACCGGAATTCAATTCATAGATATTGCGTGTTTTATATCCGGTGTCACTTTTTAATGAATTTTCTAACAATGTTTTGATTGTTGAAACAATACATTGGGTTTCACTTTATTATTTATTAAGAAATTAATTTTGAGCAGTGCACCGGAATTCAATTCATAGATATTGCCTGTTTTATGTTCGGTATCACTTTTTAATGAATTTTCTAACAACGTTTTGATTGTTGAAACAATATTTTCGCTGTCACTTTATTATTTATTAAGAAATTAATTTTCAGCAGTGCACCGGAATTCAATTCATAGATATTGCGTGTTTTATATACGGTATCACTTTTTTATGAATTTTATAACAATGGTTTGATTGTTGAAACAATATATTTGGTTTCACTTTATTATTTATTAAGAAATTAATTTTCAGCCGTGCACCGGAATTCAATTCATAGATATTGCTTGTTTAATATGCGGCATTAATTTTTAATGAATTTTCTAGCAATGGTTTGATTGTTGAAACAATATATTCGGTTTAACTCTATTATTTATTAAGAAATTAATTTTCAGCCGTGCACCGGAGTTCAATTCATAGATATTGCGTGTTTTATATCCGGTGTCACTTTTTAATGAATTTTCTAACAATGTTTTGATTGTTGAAACAATATATTCGGTTTCACTTTATTATTTATTGAGAAATTGATTTTCAGCAGTGCACCGGAATTCAAGTCATAGATATTGCCTGTTTTATATCCGGTATCAATTTTTAATGAATTTTCTAACAATGGTTTCATTGTTGAAACAATATATTCGGTTTCACTTTATTATTTGTTAAGAAATTAATTTTCAGCAGTGCACCGGAGTTCATTTCATAGATATTGCGTGTTTTGTATCCGGTATTACTTTTTAATGAATTTTCTAACTATGGTTTGATTGTTGAAACAATATATTCGGTTTCACTTTATTATTTATTAAGAAATTAATTTTCAGCAGTGCACCGGAATTCAAGTCATAGATATTGCGTGTTTTATATACGGTATCACATTTTTATGAATTTTCTAACAACGTTTTGATTGTTGAAACAATATATTCGCTGTCACTTTATTATTTATTAAGAAATTAATTTTCAGCAGTGCACCGGAATTCAATTCATAGATATTGCGTGTTTTATATCCGGTGTCACTTTTTAATGAATTTTCTAACAATGTTTTGATTGTTGAAACAATATATTCGGTTTCACTTTATTATTTATTAAGAAATTAATTTTCAGCAGTGCACCGGAATTCAAGTCATAGATATTGCCTGTTTTATATCCGGTATCAATTCTTAATGAATTTTCTAACAATGGTTTCATTGTTGAAACAATATATTCGGTTTCACTTTATTATTTTTTAAGAAATTAATTTTCAGCAGTGCACCGGAGATCATTTCATAGATATTGCGTGTTTTGTATCCGGTATTACTTTTTAATGAATTTTCTAACTATGGTTTGATTGTTGAAACAATATATTCGGTTTCACTTTATTATTTATTAAGAAATTAATTTTCAGCAGTGCACCGGAATTCAAGTCATAGATATTGCGTGTTTTATATCCGGTATCAATTTTTAATGAATTTTCTAACAATGGTTTGATTGTTGAAACAATATATTCGGTTTCACTTTATTATTTATTAAGAAATTAATTTTCAGAAGTGCACCGGAGTTCATTTCATAGATATTGCGTGTTTTGTATCCGGTATTACTTTTTAATGAATTTTCTAACATTGTTTTGATTGTTGAAACAATATATTCGGTTTCACTTTATTATTTATTAAGAAATTAATTTTCAGCAGTGCACCGGAGTTCATTTCATAGATATTGCGTGTATTGTATCCGGTATTACTTTTTAATGAATTTTCTAAGTATGGTTTGATTGTTGAAACAATATATTCGGTTTCACTTTATTATTTATTAAGAAATTAATTTTCAGCCGTGCACCGGAATTCAATTCATAGATATTGCGTGTTTTATATCCGGTGTCACTTTTTAATGAATTTTCTAACAATGTTTTCATTGTTGAAACAATATATTCGGTTTCACTTTATTATTTATTAATAAATTAATTTTCAGCAGTGCACCGGAATTCAAGTCATAGATATTGCGTGTTTTATATCCGGTATCAAATTTTAATGAATTTTCTAACAATGGTTTCATTGTTGAAAAAATATGTTCAGTTTCACTTTATTATTTATAAAAAATTAATTTTCAGCAGTGCACCGGAATTCAATTCATAGATATTGCGTGTTTTATACGGTATTACTTTTTTATGAATTTTATAACAATGGTTTGATTGTTGAAACAATATATTCGGTTTCACTTTATTATTTATTAAGAAATTAATTTTCAGCAGTGCACCGGAATTCAAGTCATAGATCATGCGTGTTTTATATCCGGTATCAATTTTTAATGAATTTTCTAACAATGGTTTGATTGTTGAAACAATATATTCGGTTTCACTTTATTATTTATTAAAAATTAATTTTCAGCAGTGCACCGGAATTCAAGTCATAGATATTGCGTGTTTTATATCCGGTATCAATTTTTATTGAATTTTCTAACAATGGTTTCATTGTTGGAATAATATATTCGGTTTCACTTTATTATTTATTAAGAAATTAATTTTCAGCAGTGCACCGGAGTTCATTTCATAGATATTGCGTGTTTTGTATCCGGTATTACTTTTTAATGAATTTTCTAACATTGTTTTGGTTGTTGAAACAATATATTCGGTTTCACTTTATTATTTATTAAGAAATTAATTTTCAGCAGTGCACCGGAGTTCATTTCATAGATATTGCGTGTATTGTATCCGGTATTACTTTTTAATGAATTTTCTAACTATGGTTTGATTGTTGAAACAATATATTCGGTTTCAATTTATTATTTATTAAGAAATTAATTTTCAGCCGTGCACCGGAATTCAATTCATAGATATTGCGTGTTTTATATCCGGTATCACTTTTTAATGAATTTTCTAACAATGATTTGATTGTTGAAACAATATATTCGCTGTCACTTTATTATTTAGTAAGAAATTAATTTTCAGCAGTGCACCGGAATTCAACTCATAGATATTGCGTGTTTTATATCCGGTATCACTTTTTAATGAATTTTCTAACAATGGTTTGATTGTTGAAAAAATATATTCGGTTTCACTTTATTATTTATTAAGAAATTAATTTTCAGCCGTGCACCGGAATTCAATTCATAGATATTGCGTGTTTTATATCCGGTGTCACTTTTTAATGAATTTTCTAACAATGTTTTGATTGTTGAAACAATACATTGGGTTTCACTTTATTATTTATTAAGAAATTAATTTTGAGCAGTGCACCGGAATTCAATTCATAGATATTGCCTGTTTTATATTCGGTATCACTTTTTAATGAATTTTCTAACAACGTTTTGATTGTTGAAACAATATTTTCGCTGTCACTTTATTATTTATTAAGAAATTAATTTTCAGCAGTGCACCGGAATTCAATTCATAGATATTGCGTGTTTTATATACGGTATCACTTTTTTATGAATTTTATAACAATGGTTTGATTGTTGAAACAATATATTTGGTTTCACTTTATTATTTATTAAGAAATTAATTTTCAGCCGTGCACCGGAATTCAATTCATAGATATTGCTTGTTTAATATGCGGCATTAATTTTTAATGAATTTTCTAACAATGGTTTGATTGTTGAAACAATATATTCGGTTTAACTCTATTATTTATTAAGAAATTAATTTTCAGCCGTGCACCGGAGTTCAATTCATAGATATTGCGTGTTTTATATCCGGTGTCACTTTTTAATGAATTTTCTAACAATGTTTTGATTGTTGAAACAATATATTCGGTTTCACTTTATTATTTATTGAGAAATTGATTTTCAGCAGTGCACCGGAATTCAAGTCATAGATATTGCCTGTTTTATATCCGGTATCAATTTTTAATGAATTTTCTAACAATGGTTTCATTGTTGAAACAATATATTCGGTTTCACTTTATTATTTATTAAGAAATTAATTTTCAGCAGTGCACCGGAATTCAATTCATAGATATTGCGTGTTTTATATCCGGTATCACTTTTTATTGAAAATTTCTAACAATGGTTTGATTGTTGAAACAATATATTGGGTTTCACTTTATTATTTATTAAGAAATTTATTTTCAGCCGTTCACCGGAATTCAATTCATAGATATTGCGTGTTTTATATGCGGTGTCACTTTTTCATGAATTTTCTAACAATGTTTTGATTGTTGAAACAGTATATTCGGTTTCACTTTATTATTTATTAAGAAATTAATTTTCAGCCGTGCACCGGAATTCAATTCATAGATATTGCGTGTTTTATATTCGGTATCACTTTTTAATGAATTTTCTAACAATGGTTTCATTGTTGAAAAAATATGTTCAGTTTCACTTTATTATTTATTAAGAAATTAATTTTCAGCAGTGCACCGGAATTCAATTCTTAGATATTGCGTGTTTTATATACGGCATTACTTTTTTATGAATTTTATAACAATGGTTTGATTGTTGAAACAATATATTCGGTTTCACTTTATTATTTATTAAGAAATTAATTTTCAGCAGTGCACCGGAATTCAAGTCATAGATCATGCGTGTTTTATATCCGGTATCAATTTTTAATGAATTTTCTAACAATGGTTTGATTGTTGAAACAATATATTCGGTTTCACTTTATTATTTATTAAGAAATTAATTTTCAGCAGTTTTCCGGAGTTCATTTCATAGATATTGTGTGTTTTGTATCCGGTATTACTTTTTAATGAATTTTCTAACATTGTTTTGATTGTTGAAACAATATATTCGGTTTCACTTTATTATTTATTAAGAAATTAATTTTCAGCAGTGCACCGGAGTTCATTTCATAGATATTGCGTGTATTGTATCCGGTATTACTTTTTAATGAATTTTCTAAGTATGGTTTGATTGTTGAAACAATATATTCGGTTTCACTTTATTATTTATTAAGAAATTAATTTTCAGCCGTGCACCGGAATTCAATTCATAGATATTGCGTGTTTTATATCCGGTGTCACTTTTTAATGAATTTTCTAACAATATTTTCATTGTTGAAACAATATATTCGGTTTCACTTTATTATTTATTAATAAATTAATTTTCAGCAGTGCACCGGAATTCAAGTCATAGATATTGCGTGTTTTATATCCGGTATCAAATTTTAATGAATTTTCTAACAATGGTTTCATTGTTGAAAAAATATGTTCAGTTTCACTTTATTATTTATTAAGAAATTAATTTTCAGCAGTGCACCGGAATTCAATTCATAGATATTGCGTGTTTTATACGGTATTACTTTTTTATGAATTTTATAACAATGGTTTGATTGTTGAAACAATATATTCGGTTTCACTTTATTATTTATTAAGAAATTAATTTTCAGCAGTGCACCGGAATTCAAGTCATAGATCATGCGTGTTTTATATCCGGTATCAATTTGTAATGAATTTTCTAACAATGGTTTGATTGTTGAAACAATATATTCGGTTTCACTTTATTATTTATTAAAAATTAATTTTCAGCAGTGCACCGGAATTCAAGTCATAGATATTGCGTGTTTTATATCCGGTATCAATTTTTATTGAATTTTCTAACAATGGTTTCATTGTTGGAATAATATATTCGGTTTCACTTTATTATTTATTAAGAAATTAATTTTCAGCAGTGCACCGGAGTTCATTTCATAGATATTGCGTGTTTTGTATCCGGTATTACTTTTTAATGAATTTTCTAACATTGTTTTGGTTGTTGAAACAATATATTCGGTTTCACTTTATTATTTATTAAGAAATTAATTTTCAGCAGTGCACCGGAGTTCATTTCATAGATATTGCGTGTATTGTATCCGGTATTACTTTTTAATGAATTTTCTAACTATGGTTTGATTGTTGAAACAATATATTCGGTTTCAATTTATTATTTATTAAGAAATTAATTTTCAGCCGTGCACCGGAATTCAATTCATAGATATTGCGTGTTTTATATCCGGTATCACTTTTTAATGAATTTTCTAACAATGATTTGATTGTTGAAACAATATATTCGCTGTCACTTTATTATTTAGTAAGAAATTAATTTTCAGCAGTGCACCGGAATTCAACTCATAGATATTGCGTGTTTTATATCCGGTATCACTTTTTAATGAATTTTCTAACAATGGTTTGATTGTTGAAAAAATATATTCGGTTTCACTTTATTATTTATTAAGAAATTAATTTTCAGCCGTGCACCGGAATTCAATTCATAGATATTGCGTGTTTTATATCCGGTGTCACTTTTTAATGAATTTTCTAACAATGTTTTGATTGTTGAAACAATACATTGGGTTTCACTTTATTATTTATTAAGAAATTAATTTTGAGCAGTGCACCGGAATTCAATTCATAGATATTGCCTGTTTTATGTTCGGTATCACTTTTTAATGAATTTTCTAACAACGTTTTGATTGTTGAAACAATATTTTCGCTGTCACTTTATTATTTATTAAGAAATTAATTTTCAGCAGTGCACCGGAATTCAATTCATAGATATTGCGTGTTTTATATACGGTATCACTTTTTTATGAATTTTATAACAATGGTTTGATTGTTGAAACAATATATTTGGTTTCACTTTATTATTTATTAAGAAATTAATTTTCAGCCGTGCACCGGAATTCAATTCATAGATATTGCTTGTTTAATATGCGGCATTAATTTTTAATGAATTTTCTAGCAATGGTTTGATTGTTGAAACAATATATTCGGTTTAACTCTATTATTTATTAAGAAATTAATTTTCAGCCGTGCACCGGAGTTCAATTCATAGATATTGCGTGTTTTATATCCGGTGTCACTTTTTAATGAATTTTCTAACAATGTTTTGATTGTTGAAACAATATGTTCGGTTTCACTTTATTATTTATTGAGAAATTGATTTTCAGCAGTGCACCGGAATTCAAGTCATAGATATTGCCTGTTTTATATCCGGTATCAATTTTTAATGAATTTTCTAACAATGGTTTCATTGTTGAAACAATATATTCGGTTTCACTTTATTATTTGTTAAGAAATTAATTTTCAGCAGTGCACCGGAGTTCATTTCATAGATATTGCGTGTTTTGTATCCGGTATTACTTTTTAATGAATTTTCTAACTATGGTTTGATTGTTGAAACAATATATTCGGTTTCACTTTATTATTTATTAAGAAATTAATTTTCAGCAGTGCACCGGAATTCAAGTCATAGATATTGCGTGTTTTATATACGGTATCACATTTTTATGAATTTTCTAACAACGTTTTGATTGTTGAAACAATATATTCGCTGTCACTTTATTATTTATTAAGAAATTAATTTTCAGCAGTGCACCGGAATTCAATTCATAGATATTGCGTGTTTTATATCCGGTGTCACTTTTTAATGAATTTTCTAACAATGTTTTGATTGTTGAAACAATATATTCGGTTTCACTTTATTATTTATTAAGAAATTAATTTTCAGCAGTGCACCGGAATTCAAGTCATAGATATTGCCTGTTTTATATCCGGTATCAATTCTTAATGAATTTTCTAACAATGGTTTCATTGTTGAAACAATATATTCGGTTTCACTTTATTATTTTTTAAGAAATTAATTTTCAGCAGTGCACCGGAGATCATTTCATAGATATTGCGTGTTTTGTATCCGGTATTACTTTTTAATGAATTTTCTAACTATGGTTTGATTGTTGAAACAATATATTCGGTTTCACTTTATTATTTATTAAGAAATTAATTTTCAGCAGTGCACCGGAATTCAAGTCATAGATATTGCGTGTTTTATATCCGGTATCAATTTTTAATGAATTTTCTAACAATGGTTTGATTGTTGAAACAATATATTCGGTTTCACTTTATTATTTATTAAGAAATTAATTTTCAGAAGTGCACCGGAGTTCATTTCATAGATATTGCGTGTTTTGTATCCGGTATTACTTTTTAATGAATTTTCTAACATTGTTTTGATTGTTGAAACAATATATTCGGTTTCACTTTATTATTTATTAAGAAATTAATTTTCAGCAGTGCACCGGAGTTCATTTCATAGATATTGCGTGTATTGTATCCGGTATTACTTTTTAATGAATTTTCTAAGTATGGTTTGATTGTTGAAACAATATATTCGGTTTCACTTTATTATTTATTAAGAAATTAATTTTCAGCCGTGCACCGGAATTCAATTCATAGATATTGCGTGTTTTATATCCGGTGTCACTTTTTAATGAATTTTCTAACAATGTTTTCATTGTTGAAACAATATATTCGGTTTCACTTTATTATTTATTAATAAATTAATTTTCAGCAGTGCACCGGAATTCAAGTCATAGATATTGCGTGTTTTATATCCGGTATCAAATTTTAATGAATTTTCTAACAATGGTTTCATTGTTGAAAAAATATGTTCAGTTTCACTTTATTATTTATAAAAAATTAATTTTCAGCAGTGCACCGGAATTCAATTCATAGATATTGCGTGTTTTATACGGTATTACTTTTTTATGAATTTTATAACAATGGTTTGATTGTTGAAACAATATATTCGGTTTCACTTTATTATTTATTAAGAAATTAATTTTCAGCAGTGCACCGGAATTCAAGTCATAGATCATGCGTGTTTTATATCCGGTATCAATTTTTAATGAATTTTCTAACAATGGTTTGATTGTTGAAACAATATATTCGGTTTCACTTTATTATTTATTAAAAATTAATTTTCAGCAGTGCACCGGAATTCAAGTCATAGATATTGCGTGTTTTATATCCGGTATCAATTTTTATTGAATTTTCTAACAATGGTTTCATTGTTGGAATAATATATTCGGTTTCACTTTATTATTTATTAAGAAATTAATTTTCAGCAGTGCACCGGAGTTCATTTCATAGATATTGCGTGTTTTGTATCCGGTATTACTTTTTAATGAATTTTCTAACATTGTTTTGGTTGTTGAAACAATATATTCGGTTTCACTTTATTATTTATTAAGAAATTAATTTTCAGCAGTGCACCGGAGTTCATTTCATAGATATTGCGTGTATTGTATCCGGTATTACTTTTTAATGAATTTTCTAACTATGGTTTGATTGTTGAAACAATATATTCGGTTTCAATTTATTATTTATTAAGAAATTAATTTTCAGCCGTGCACCGGAATTCAATTCATAGATATTGCGTGTTTTATATCCGGTATCACTTTTTAATGAATTTTCTAACAATGATTTGATTGTTGAAACAATATATTCGCTGTCACTTTATTATTTAGTAAGAAATTATTTTTCAGCAGTGCACCGGAATTCAACTCATAGATATTGCGTGTTTTATATCCGGTATCACTTTTTAATGAATTTTCTAACAATGGTTTGATTGTTGAAAAAATATATTCGGTTTCACTTTATTATTTATTAAGAAATTAATTTTCAGCCGTGCACCGGAATTCAATTCATAGATATTGCGTGTTTTATATCCGGTGTCACTTTTTAATGAATTTTCTAACAATGTTTTGATTGTTGAAACAATACATTGGGTTTCACTTTATTATTTATTAAGAAATTAATTTTGAGCAGTGCACCGGAATTCAATTCATAGATATTGCCTGTTTTATATTCGGTATCACTTTTTAATGAATTTTCTAACAACGTTTTGATTGTTGAAACAATATTTTCGCTGTCACTTTATTATTTATTAAGAAATTAATTTTCAGCAGTGCACCGGAATTCAATTCATAGATATTGCGTGTTTTATATACGGTATCACTTTTTTATGAATTTTATAACAATGGTTTGATTGTTGAAACAATATATTTGGTTTCACTTTATTATTTATTAAGAAATTAATTTTCAGCCGTGCACCGGAATTCAATTCATAGATATTGCTTGTTTAATATGCGGCATTAATTTTTAATGAATTTTCTAACAATGGTTTGATTGTTGAAACAATATATTCGGTTTAACTCTATTATTTATTAAGAAATTAATTTTCAGCCGTGCACCGGAGTTCAATTCATAGATATTGCGTGTTTTATATCCGGTGTCACTTTTTAATGAATTTTCTAACAATGTTTTGATTGTTGAAACAATATATTCGGTTTCACTTTATTATTTATTGAGAAATTGATTTTCAGCAATGCACCGGAATTCAAGTCATAGATATTGCCTGTTTTATATCCGGTATCAATTTTTAATGAATTTTCTAACAATGGTTTCATTGTTGAAACAATATATTCGGTTTCACTTTATTATTTTTTAAGAAATTAATTTTCAGCAGTGCACCGGAGTTCATTTCATAGATATTGCGTGTTTTGTATCCGGTATTACTTTTTAATGAATTTTCTAACTATGGTTTGATTGTTGAAACAATATATTCGGTTTCACTTTATTATTTATTAAGAAATTAATTTTCAGCAGTGCACCGGACTTCAAGTCATAGATATTGCGTGTTTTATATACGGTATCACATTTTTATGAATTTTCTAACAACGTTTTGATTGTTGAAACAATATATTCGCTGTCACTTTATTATTTATTAAGAAATTAATTTTCAGCAGTGCACCGGAATTCAATTCATAGATATTGCGTGTTTTATATCCGGTGTCACTTTTTAATGAATTTTCTAACAATGTTTTGATTGTTGAAACAATATATTCGTTTTCACTTTATTATTTATTAAGAAATTAATTTTCAGCAGTGCACCGGAATTCAAGTCATAGATATTGCCTGTTTTATATCCGGTATCAATTCTTAATGAATTTTCTAACAATGGTTTCATTGTTGAAACAATATATTCGGTTTCACTTTATTATTTTTTAAGAAATTAATTTTCAGCAGTGCACCGGAGTTCATTTCATAGATATTGCGTGTTTTGTATCCGGTATTACTTTTTAATGAATTTTCTAACTATGGTTTGATTGTTGAAACAATATATTCGGTTTCACTTTATTATTTATTAAGAAATTAATTTTCAGCAGTGCACCGGAATTCAAGTCATAGATAATGCGTGTTTTATATCCGGTATCAATTTTTAATGAATTTTCTAACAATGGTTTGATTGTTGAAACAATATATTCGGTTTCACTTTATTATTTATTAAGAAATTAATTTTCAGCAGTGCACCGGAGTTCATTTCATAGATATTGCGTGTTTTGTATTCGGTATTACTTTTTAATGAATTTTCTAACAATGTTTTGATTGTTGAAACAATATATTCGGTTTCACTTTATTATTTATTAAGAAATTAATTTTCAGCAGTGCACCGGAGTTCATTTCATAGATATTGCGAGTTTTGTATCCGGTATAACTTTTTAATGAATTTTCTAAATATGGTTTGATATTTGAAACAATATATTCGGTTTCACTTTATTATTTATTAAGAAATTAATTTTCAGCCGTGCACCGGAATTCAATCCATAGATATTGCGTGTTTTATATCCGGTGTTACTTTTTAATGAATTTTCTAACAATGTTTTGATTGTTGAAACAATATATTCGGTTTCACTTTATTATTTATTAAGAAATTAATTTTCAGCAGTGCACCGGAATTCAAGTCATAGATATTGCGTGTTTTATATCCGGTATCAAATTTTAATGAATTTTCTAACAATGGTTTGATTGTTGAAACAATATATTCGGTTTCACTTTATTATTTATTAAGAAATTAATTTTCAGCAGTGCACCGGAATTCAATTCATAGATATTGCGTGTTTTATATCCGGTATCACTTTTTATTGAATTTTCTAACAATGGTTTGATTGTTGAAACAATATATTGGGTTTCACTTTATTATTTATTAAGAAATTTATTTTCAGCCGTTCACCGGAATTCAATTCATAGATATTGCGTGTTTTATATGCGGTGTCACTTTTTCATGAATTTTCTAACAATGTTTTGATTGTTGAAACTGTATATTCGGTTTCACTTTATTATTTATTAAGAAATTAATTTTCAGCCGTGCACCGGAATTCAATTCATAGATATTGCGTGTTTTATATCCGGTATCACTTTTTAATGAATTTTCTGACAATGGTTTCATTGTTGAAAAAATATGTTCGGTTTCACTTTATTATTTATTAAGAAATTAATTTTCAGCAGTGCACCGGAGTTCATTTCATAGATATTGCGTGTTTTGTATCCGGTATTACTTTTTAATGAATTTTCTAACTATGGTTTGATAGTTAAAACAATATATTCGGTTTCACTTTATTATTTATTAAGAAATTAATTTTCAGCCGTGCACCGGAATTCAATTCATAGATATTGCGTGTTTTATATCCGGTGTCACTTTTTAATGAATTTTCTAACAATGTTTTGATTGTTGAAACAATATATTCGGTTTCACTTTATTATTTATTAAGAAATTAATTTTCAGCAGTGCACGAAAAATTCAAGTCATAGATATTGCGTATTTTATATCCGGTATCAATTTTTAATGAATTTTCTAACAATGGTTTGATTGTTGAAACAATATATTCGGTTTCACTTTATTATTTATTAAGAAATTAATTTTCAGCAGTGCACGAAAAATTCAAGTCATAGATATTGCGTATTTTATATCCGGTATCAATTTTTAATGAATTTTCTAACAATGGTTTGATTGTTGAAACAATATATTCGGTTTCACTTTATTATTTATTAAGAAATTAATTTTCAGCAGTCCACCGGAATTCAATTCATAGATATTGCGTGTTTTATATCCGGTATCACTTTTTATTGAATTTTCTAACAATGGTTTGATTGTTGAAACAATATATTGTGTTTCACTTTATTATTTATTAAGAAATTAATTTTCAGCCGTTCACCGGAATTCAATTCATAGATATTGCGTGTTTTATATGCGGTGTCACTTTTTCATGAATTTTCTAACAATGTTTTGATTGTTGAAACAGTATATTCGGTTTCACTTTATTATTTATTAAGAAATTAATTTTCAGCCGTGCACCGGAATTCAATTCATAGATATTGCGTGTTTTATATCCGGTATCACTTTTTAATGAATTTTCTAACAATGGTTTCATTGTTGAAAAAATATGTTCAGTTTCACTTTATTATTTATTAAGAAATTAATTTTCAGCAGTGCACCGGAATTCAATTCATAGATATTGCGTGTTTTATATACGGTAATACTTTTTTATGAATTTTATAACAATGGTTTGATTGTTGAAACAATATATTCGGTTTCACTTTATTATTTATTAAGAAATTAATTTTCAGCAGTGCACCGGAATTCAAGTCATAGATCATGCGTGTTTTATATCCGGTATCAATTTTTAATGAATTTTCTAACAATGGTTTGATTGTTGAAACAATATAATCGGTTTCACTTTATTATTTATTAAGAAATTAATTTTCAGCCGTGCACCGGAATTCAAGTCATAGATATTGCGTGTTTTATATCCGGTATCAATTTTTATTGAATTTTCTAACAATGGTTTCATTGTTGAAATAATATATTCGGTTTCACTTTATTATTTATTAAGAAATTAATTTTCAGCAGTGCACCGGAGTTCATTTCATAGATATTGCGTGTTTTGTATCCGGTATTACTTTTTAATGAATTTTCTAACAATGTTTTGATTGTTGAAACAATATATTCGGTTTTACTTTATTATTTATTAAGAAATTAATTTTCAGCAGTGCACCGGAGTTCATTTCACAGATATTGCGAGTTTTGTATCCGGTATTACTTTTTAATGAATTTTCTAACTATGGTTTGATATTTGAAACAATATATTCCGTTTCACTTTATTATTTATTAAGAAATTAATTTTCAGCCGTGCACCGGAATTCAATTCATAGATATTGCGTGTTTTATATCCGGTATCACTTTTTATTGAATTTTCTAACAATGGTTTGATTGTTGAAACAATATATTGGGTTTCACTTTATTATTTATTAAGAAATTAATTTTAAGCCGTTCACCGGAATTCAATTCATAGATATTGCGTGTTTTATATGCGGTGTCACTTTTTAATGAATTTTCTAACAATGTTTTGATTGTTGAAACAATATATTCGGTTTCACTTTATTATTTATTAAGAAATTAATTTTCAGCAGTGCACCGGAATTCAAGTCATAGATATTGCGTGTTTTATATCCGGTATCAAATTTTAATGAATTTTCTAACAATGGTTTGATTGTTGAAATAATATATTCGGTTTCACTTTATTATTTATTAAGAAATTAATTTTCAGCCGTGCACCGGAATTCAATTCATAGATATTGCGTGTTTTATATCCGGTATCACTTTTTAATGAATTTTCTAACAACGTTTTGATTGTTGAAACAATATATTCGCTGTCACTTTATTATTTATTAAGAAATTAATTTTCAGCAGTGCACCGGAATTCAATTCATAGATATTGCGTGTTTTATATACGGTATCACTTTTTTATGAATTTTATAAAAATGGTTTGATTGTTGAAACAATATATTCGGTTTCACTTTATTATTTATTAAGAAATTAATTTTCAGCCGTGCACCGGAATTCAATTCATAGATATTGCTTGTTTAATATGCGGCATTAATTTTTAATGAATTTTCTAACAATGGTTTGATTGTTGAAACAATATATTCGGTTTAACTCTATTATTTATTAAGAAATTAATTTTCAGCCGTGCACCGGAATTCAATTCATAGATATTGCGTGTTTTATATCCGGTGTCACTTTTTAATGAATTTTCTAACAATGTTTTGATTATTGAAACAATATATTCGGTTTCACTTTATTATTTATTAAGAAATTAATTTTCAGCAGTGCACCGGAATTCAAGTCATAGATCATGAGTGTTTTATATACGGTAATTCTTTTTTATGAATTTTATAACAATGGTTTGATTGTTGAAACAATATATTCGGTTTCACTTTATTATTTATTAAGAAATTAATTTTCAGCAGTGCACCGGAATTCAAGTCATAGATCATGCGTGTTTTATATCCGGTATCACTTTTTATTGAATTTTCTAACAATGGTTTGATTGTTGAAACAATATATTCGGTTTCACTTTATTATTTATTAAGAAATTAATTTTCAGCAGTCCACCGGAATTCAATTCATAGATATTGCGTGTTTTATATCCGGTATCACTTTTTATTGAATTTTCTAACAATGGTTTGATTGTTGAAACAATATATTGTGTTTCACTTTATTATTTATTAAGAAATTAATTTTCAGCCGTTCACCGGAATTCAATTCATAGATATTGCGTGTTTTATATGCGGTGTCACTTTTTCATGAATTTTCTAACAATGTTTTGATTGTTGAAACAGTATATTCGGTTTCACTTTATTATTTATTAAGAAATTAATTTTCAGCCGTGCACCGGAATTCAATTCATAGATATTGCGTGTTTTATATCCGGTATCACTTTTTAATGAATTTTCTAACAATGGTTTCATTGTTGAAAAAATATGTTCAGTTTCACTTTATTATTTATTAAGAAATTAATTTTCAGCAGTGCACCGGAATTCAATTCATAGATATTGCGTGTTTTATATACGGTAATACTTTT
Organism: Maratus speciosus; assembly: GCA_963932465.1. Classification (NCBI taxonomy): domain Eukaryota; kingdom Metazoa; phylum Arthropoda; class Arachnida; order Araneae; family Salticidae; genus Maratus; species Maratus speciosus. The sequence goes on along the minus strand of CAWVRF010001439.1, from coordinate 9,213 downwards.
TTATGAATTTTATAACAATGGTTTGATTGTTGAAACAATATATTCGGTTTCACTTTATTATTTATTAAGAAATTAATTTTCAGCAGTGCACCGGAATTCAAGTCATAGATCATGCGTGTTTTATATCCGGTATCAATTTTTAATGAATTTTCTAACAATGGTTTGATTGTTGAAACAATATAATCGGTTTCACTTTATTATTTATTAAGAAATTAATTTTCAGCCGTGCACCGGAATTCAAGTCATAGATATTGCGTGTTTTATATCCGGTATCAATTTTTATTGAATTTTCTAACAATGGTTTCATTGTTGAAATAATATATTCGGTTTCACTTTATTATTTATTAAGAAATTAATTTTCAGCAGTGCACCGGAGTTCATTTCATAGATATTGCGTGTTTTGTATCCGGTATTACTTTTTAATGAATTTTCTAACAATGTTTTGATTGTTGAAACAATATATTCGGTTTTACTTTATTATTTATTAAGAAATTAATTTTCAGCAGTGCACCGGAGTTCATTTCACAGATATTGCGAGTTTTGTATCCGGTATTACTTTTTAATGAATTTTCTAACTATGGTTTGATATTTGAAACAATATATTCCGTTTCACTTTATTATTTATTAAGAAATTAATTTTCAGCCGTGCACCGGAATTCAATTCATAGATATTGCGTGTTTTATATCCGGTATCACTTTTTATTGAATTTTCTAACAATGGTTTGATTGTTGAAACAATATATTGGGTTTCACTTTATTATTTATTAAGAAATTAATTTTAAGCCGTTCACCGGAATTCAATTCATAGATATTGCGTGTTTTATATGCGGTGTCACTTTTTAATGAATTTTCTAACAATGTTTTGATTGTTGAAACAATATATTCGGTTTCACTTTATTATTTATTAAGAAATTAATTTTCAGCAGTGCACCGGAATTCAAGTCATAGATATTGCGTGTTTTATATCCGGTATCAAATTTTAATGAATTTTCTAACAATGGTTTGATTGTTGAAATAATATATTCGGTTTCACTTTATTATTTATTAAGAAATTAATTTTCAGCCGTGCACCGGAATTCAATTCATAGATATTGCGTGTTTTATATCCGGTATCACTTTTTAATGAATTTTCTAACAACGTTTTGATTGTTGAAACAATATATTCGCTGTCACTTTATTATTTATTAAGAAATTAATTTTCAGCAGTGCACCGGAATTCAATTCATAGATATTGCGTGTTTTATATACGGTATCACTTTTTTATGAATTTTATAAAAATGGTTTGATTGTTGAAACAATATATTCGGTTTCACTTTATTATTTATTAAGAAATTAATTTTCAGCCGTGCACCGGAATTCAATTCATAGATATTGCTTGTTTAATATGCGGCATTAATTTTTAATGAATTTTCTAACAATGGTTTGATTGTTGAAACAATATATTCGGTTTAACTCTATTATTTATTAAGAAATTAATTTTCAGCCGTGCACCGGAATTCAATTCATAGATATTGCGTGTTTTATATCCGGTGTCACTTTTTAATGAATTTTCTAACAATGTTTTGATTATTGAAACAATATATTCGGTTTCACTTTATTATTTATTAAGAAATTAATTTTCAGCAGTGCACCGGAATTCAAGTCATAGATCATGAGTGTTTTATATACGGTAATTCTTTTTTATGAATTTTATAACAATGGTTTGATTGTTGAAACAATATATTCGGTTTCACTTTATTATTTATTAAGAAATTAATTTTCAGCAGTGCACCGGAATTCAAGTCATAGATCATGCGTGTTTTATATCCGGTATCACTTTTTATTGAATTTTCTAACAATGGTTTGATTGTTGAAACAATATATTCGGTTTCACTTTATTATTTATTAAGAAATTAATTTTCAGCAGTGCACCGGAATTCAATTCATAGATATTGCGTGTTTTATATCCGGTATCACTTTTTAATGAATTTTCTAACAATGGTTTCATTGTTGAAAAAATATGTTCAGTTTCACTTTATTATTTATTAAGAAATTAATTTTCAGCAGTGCACCGGAATTCAAGTCATAGATCATGCGTGTTTTATATCCGGTATCAATTTTTAATGAATTTTCTAACAATGGTTTGATTGTTGAAACAATATAATCGGTTTCACTTTATTATTTATTAAGAAATTAATTTTCAGCCGTGCACCGGAATTCAAGTCATAGATATTGCGTGTTTTATATCCGGTATCAATTTTTATTGAATTTTCTAACAATGGTTTCATTGTTGAAATAATATATTCGGTTTCACTTTATTATTTATTAAGAAATTAATTTTCAGCAGTGCACCGGAGTTCATTTCATAGATATTGCGTGTTTTGTATCCGGTATTACTTTTTAATGAATTTTCTAACAATGTTTTGATTGTTGAAACAATATATTCGGTTTCACTTTATTATTTATTAAGAAATTAATTTTCAGCAGTGCACCGGAGTTCATTTCACAGATATTGCGAGTTTTGTATCCGGTATTACTTTTTAATGAATTTTCTAACTATGGTTTGATATTTGAAACAATATATTCCGTTTCACTTTATTATTTATTAAGAAATTAATTTTCAGCCGTGCACCGGAATTCAATTCATAGATATTGCGTGTTTTATATCCGGTATCACTTTTTATTGAATTTTCTAACAATGGTTTGATTGTTGAAACAATATATTGGGTTTCACTTTATTATTTATTAAGAAATTAATTTTAAGCCGTTCACCGGAATTCAATTCATAGATATTGCGTGTTTTATATGCGGTGTCACTTTTTAATGAATTTTCTAACAATGTTTTGATTGTTGAAACAATATATTCGGTTTCACTTTATTATTTATTAAGAAATTAATTTTCAGCAGTGCACCGGAATTCAAGTCATAGATATTGCGTGTTTTATATCCGGTATCAAATTTTAATGAATTTTCTAACAATGATTTGATTGTTGAAACAATATATTCGCTGTCACTTTATTATTTAGTAAGAAATTAATTTTCAGCCGTGCACCGGAATTCAATTCATAGATATTGCGTGTTTTATATCCGGTATCACTTTTTAAAGAATTTTCTAACAATGGTTTCATTGTTGAAAAAATATGTTCAGTTTCACTTTATTATTTATTAAGAAATTAATTTTCAGCAGTGCACCGGAATTCAATTCATAGATATTGCGTGTTTTATATACGGTATTACTTTTTTATGAATTTTATAACAATGGTTTGATTGTTGAAACAATATATTCGGTTTCACTTTATTATTTATTAAGAAATTAATTTTCAGCAGTGCACCGGAATTCAAGTCATAGATCATGCGTGTTTTATATCCGGTATCAATTTTTAATGAATTTTCTAACAATGGTTTGATTGTTGAAACAATATATTCGGTTTCACTTTATTATTTATTAAGAAATTAATTTTCAGCAGTGCACCGGAATTCAAGTCATAGATATTGCCTGTTTTATATCCGGTATCAATTTTTAATGAATTTTCTAACAATGGTTTCATTGTTGAAACAATATATTTGGTTTCACTTTATTATTTTTTAAGAAATTAATTTTCAGCAGTGCACCGGAGTTCATTTCATAGATATTGCGTGTTTTGTATCCGGTATTACTTTTTAATGAATTTTCTAACTATGGTTTGATTGTTGAAACAATATATTCGGTTTCACTTTATTATTTATTAAGAAATTAATTTTCAGCAGTGCACCGGAATTCAAGTCATAGATATTGTGTGTTTTATATCCGGTATCAATTTTTAATGAATTTTCTAACAATGGTTTGATTGTTGAAACAATATATTCGGTTTCACTTTATTATTTATTAAAAAATTAATTTTCAGCAGTGCACCGGAATTCAAGTCATAGATATTGCGTGTTTTATATCCGTTATCAATTTTTATTGAATTTTCTAACAATGGTTTCATTGTTGAAATAATATATTCAGTTTCACTTTATTATTTATTAAGAAATTAATTTTCAGCAGTGCACCGGAGTTCATTTCATAGATATTGCGTGTTTTGTATCCGGTATTACTTTTTAATGAATTTTCTAACAATGTTTTGATTGTTGAAACAATATATTCGGTTTCACTTTATTATTTATTAAGAAATTAATTTTCAGCAGTGCACCGGAGTTCATTTCACAGATATTGCGAGTTTTGTATCCGGTATTACTTTTTAATGAATTTTCTAACTATGGTTTGATATTTGAAACAATATATTCGGTTTCACTTTATTATTTATTAAGAAATTAATTTTCAGCCGTGCACCGGAATTCAATTCATAGATATTGCGTGTTTTATATCCGGTATCACTTTTTATTGAATTTTCTAACAATGGTTTGATTGTTGAAACAATATATTGGGTTTCACTTTATTATTTATTAAGAAATTAATTTTCAGTCGTTCACCGGAATTCAATTCATAGATATTGCGTGTTTTATATGCGGTGTCACTTTTTAATGAATTTTCTAACAATGTTTTGATTGTTGAAACAATATATTCGGTTTCACTTTATTATTTATTAAGAAATTAATTTTCAGCAGTGCACCGGAATTCAATTCATAGATATTGCGTGTTTTATATCCGGTATCACTTTTTAATGAATTTTCTAACAATGATTTGATTGTTGAAACAATATATTCGCTGTCACTTTATTATTTATTAAGAAATTAATTTTCAGCAGTGCACCGGAATTCAATTCATAGATATTGCGTGTTTTATACGGTATTACTTTTTTATGAATTTTATAACAATGGTTTGATTGTTGAAACAATATATTCGGTTTCATTTTATTATTTATTAAGAAATTAATTTTCAGCAGTGCACCGGAATTCAAGTCATAGATCATGCGTGTTTTATATCCGGTATCAATTTTTAATGAATTTTCTAACAATGGTTTGATTGTTGAAACAATATATTCGGTTTCACTTTATTATTTATTAAAAATTAATTTTCAGCAGTGCACCGGAATTCAAGTCATAGATATTGCGTGTTTTATATCCGGTATCAATTTTTATTGAATTTTCTAACAATGGTTTCATTGTTGGAATAATATATTCGGTTTCACTTTATTATTTATTAAGAAATTAATTTTCAGCAGTGCACCGGAGTTCATTTCATAGATATTGCGTGTTTTGTATCCGGTATTACTTTTTAATGAATTTTCTAACATTGTTTTGGTTGTTGAAACAATATATTCGGTTTCACTTTATTATTTATTAAGAAATTAATTTTCAGCAGTGCACCGGAGTTCATTTCATAGATATTGCGTGTATTGTATCCGGTATTACTTTTTAATGAATTTTCTAACTATGGTTTGATTGTTGAAACAATATATTCGGTTTCAATTTATTATTTATTAAGAAATTAATTTTCAGCCGTGCACCGGAATTCAATTCATAGATATTGCGTGTTTTATATCCGGTATCACTTTTTAATGAATTTTCTAACAATGATTTGATTGTTGAAACATTATATTCGCTGTCACTTTATTATTTAGTAAGAAATTAATTTTCAGCAGTGCACCGGAATTCAATTCATAGATATTGCGTGTTTTATATCCGGTATCACTTTTTAATGAATTTTCTAACAATGGTTTGATTGTTGAAAAAATATATTCGGTTTCACTTTATTATTTATTAAGAAATTAATTTTCAGCCGTGCACCGGAATTCAATTCATAGATATTGCGTGTTTTATATCCGGTGTCACTTTTTAATGAATTTTCTAACAATGTTTTGATTGTTGAAACAATACATTGGGTTTAACTTTATTATTTATTAAGAAATTAATTTTGAGCAGTGCACCGGAATTCAATTCATAGATATTGCCTGTTTTATATTCGGTATCACTTTTTAATGAATTTTCTAACAACGTTTTGATTGTTGAAACAATATCTTCGCTGTCACTTTATTATTTATTAAGAAATTAATTTTCAGCAGTGCACCGGAATTCAATTCATAGATATTGCGTGTTTTATATACGGTATCACTTTTTTATGAATTTTATAACAATGGTTTGATTGTTGAAACAATATATTTGGTTTCACTTTATTATTTATTAAGAAATTAATTTTCAGCCGTGCACCGGAATTCAATTCATAGATATTGCTTGTTTAATATGCGGCATTAATTTTTAATGAATTTTCTAACAATGGTTTGATTGTTGAAACAATATATTCGGTTTAACTCTATTATTTATTAAGTAATTAATTTTCAGCCGTGCACCGGAGTTCAATTCATAGATATTGCGTGTTTTATATCCGGTGTCACTTTTTAATGAATTTTCTAACAATGTTTTGATTGTTGAAACAATATATTCGGTTTCACTTTATTATTTATTAAGAAATTGATTTTCAGCAGTGCACCGGAATTCAAGTCATAGATATTGCCTGTTTTATATCCGGTATCAATTTTTAATGAATTTTCTAACAATGGTTTCATTGTTGAAACAATATATTCGGTTTCACTTTATTATTTTTTAAGAAATTAATTTTCAGCAGTGCACCGGAGTTCATTTCATAGATATTGCGTGTTTTGTATCCGGTATTACTTTTTAATGAATTTTCTAACTATGGTTTGATTGTTGAAACAATATATTCGGTTTCACTTTATTATTTATTAAGAAATTAATTTTCAGCAGTGCACCGGAATTCAAGTCATAGATATTGCGTGTTTTATATACGGTATCACATTTTTATGAATTTTCTAACAACGTTTTGATTGTTGAAACAATATATTCGCTGTCACTTTATTATTTATTAAGAAATTAATTTTCAGCAGTGCACCGGAATTCAATTCATAGATATTGCGTGTTTTATATACGGTATCACTTTTTTATGAATTTTATAACAATGGTTTGATTGTTGAAACAATATATTGTGTTTCACTTTATTATTTATTAAGAAATTAATTTTCAGCCGTGCACCGGAATTCAATTCATAGATATTGCTTGTTTAATATGCGGCGTTAATTTTTAATGAATTTTCTAACAATGGTTTGATTGTTGAAACAATATATTCGGTTTAACTCTATTATTTATTAAGAAATTAATTTTCAGCCGTGCACCGGAATTCAATTCATAGATATTGCGTGTTTTATATCCGGTGTCACTTTTTAATGAATTTTCTAACAATGTTTTGATTGTTGAAACAATATATTCGGTTTCACTTTATTATTTAATAAGAAATTAATTTTCAGCAGTGCACCGGAATTCAAGTCATAGATATTGCCTGTTTTATATCCGGTATCAATTCTTAATGAATTTTCTAACAATGGTTTCATTGTTGAAACAATATATTCGGTTTCACTTTATTATTTTTTAAGAAATTAATTTTCAGCAGTGCACCGGAGTTCATATCATAGATATTGCGTGTTTTGTATCCGGTATTACTTTTTAATGAATTTTCTAACTATGGTTTGATTGTTGAAACAATATATTCGGTTTCACTTTATTATTTATTAAGAAATTACTTTTCAGCAGTGCACCGGAATTCAAGTCATAGATATTGCGTGTTTTATATCCGGTATCAATTTTTAATGAATTTTCTAACAATGGTTTGATTGTTGAAACAATATATTCGGTTTCACTTTATTATTTATTAAGAAATTAATTTTCAGCAGTGCACCGGAGTTCATTTCATAGATATTGCGTGTTTTGTATTCGGTATTACTTTTTAATGAATTTTCTAACAATGTTTTGATTGTTGAAACAATATATTCGGTTTCACTTTATTATTTATTAAGAAATTAATTTTCAGCAGTGCACCGGAGTTCATTTCATAGATATTGCGAGTTTTGTATCCGGTATTACTTTTTAATGAATTTTCTAACTATGGTTTGATATTTGAAACAATATATTCGGTTTCACTTTATTATTTATTAAGAAATTAATTTTCAGCCGTGCACCGGAATTCAATTCATAGATATTGCGTGTTTTTTATCCGGTGTTACTTTTTAATGAATTTTCTAACAATGTTTTGATTGTTGAAACAATATATTCGGTTTCACTTTATTATTTATTAAGAAATTAATTTTCAGCAGTGCACCGGAATTCAAGTCATAGATATTGCGTGTTTTATATCCGGTATCAAATTTTAATGAATTTTCTAACAATGGTTTGATTGTTGAAACAATATATTCGGTTTCACTTTATTATTTATTAAGAAATTAATTTTCAGCAGTGCACCGGAATTCAATTCATAGATATTGCGTGTTTTATATCCGGTATCACTTTTTATTGAATTTTCTAACAATGGTTTGATTGTTGAAACAATATATTGGGTTTCACTTTATTATTTATTAAGAAATTTATTTTCAGCCGTTCACCGGAATTCAATTCATAGATATTGCGTGTTTTATATGCGGTGTCACTTTTTCATGAATTTTCTAACAATGTTTTGATTGTTGAAACAGTATATTCGGTTTCACTTTATTATTTATTAAGAAATTAATTTTCAGCCGTGCACCGGAATTCAATTCATAGATATTGCGTGTTTTATATCCGGTATCACTTTTTAATGAATTTTCTGACAATGGTTTCATTGTTGAAAAAATATGTTCGGTTTCACTTTATTATTTATTAAGAAATTAATTTTCAGCAGTGAACCGGAGTTCATTTCATAGATATTGCGTGTTTTGTATCCGGTATTACTTTTTAATGAATTTTCTAACTATGGTTTGATAGTTAAAACAATATATACCGTTTCACTTTATTATTTATTAAGAAATTAATTTTCAGCCGTGCACCGGAATTCAATTCATAGATATTGCGTGTTTTATATCCGGTGTCACTTTTTAATGAATTTTCTAACAATGGTTTGATTGTTGAAATAATATATTCGGTTTCACTTTATTATTTATTAAGAAATTAATTTTCAGCCGTGCACCGGAATTCAATTCATAGATATTGCGTGTTTTATATCCGGTATCACTTTTTAATGAATTTTCTAACAACGTTTTGATTGTTGAAACAATATATTCGCTGTCACTTTATTATTTATTAAGAAATTAATTTTCAGCAGTGCACCGGAATTCAATTCATAGATATTGCGTGTTTTATATACGGTATCACTTTTTTATGAATTTTATAAAAATGGTTTGATTGTTGAAACAATATATTCGGTTTCACTTTATTATTTATTAAGAAATTAATTTTCAGCCGTGCACCGGAATTCAATTCATAGATATTGCT
>CAWVRF010001438.1:0-228110 GCA_963932465.1 Maratus speciosus | reverse complement strand
CAGCTGGGTTTTTTTTATAACCCTGTTTTATCGCCAATAGAACCGTAACGAAAACTTATCTCTGAAAGGAGGAAAACTAGCTTCTCCGCCAGAAGGCGCCGAGTCCCACCCTCGTTCATTTGCGTTTGAAATCGCATTTAAACTGATTGATCTTAATGTGAGTGGAGATGTAATTAACGCTACATTTTGAAACAAATTAAACAAGTGTTTCTATTTAACATTTTAAAGTGAAGACATATTATGTTTGTTTAATGATAAATCATTATTGATAAATACCAAGAAACGAAAAGCTGGCGAAAATGCTCCGTTCCTGGATGCATCAGAAAATTTAAAAGCAGCAAAACTAAAATGACTCTTTATTTAATTGAAGAGAAAATACTCAAAATGGATATTTATCCAAGTATATACCATTAAAAATAAATGCCTATGTATTTTACATTAATGGTCACTTCCATATACACATGTATATTAAATTAACTTTGGAAAGACCTCTAATTAGGATCTATTAAATTTATTATATCAAAATTATGCTTTTAATCAGAGATGCTTTAAGGCTGTTGGTCACTTGCAGAAAATATCACGTTCGGCTGAGAGAGTAGTTTGTTCCTACCCCCCCTACAAGCTGTCAAGAAGCATTTATCGTTAATTGCCGTGAAGTCCAACATCTTATCAGCTGTCTGTTGACAAAAATTTATGACCCAGTGGAGGAAGGGACTTTTCTAGCAGCCCATATTCTAGCAGTCATTTTCGTTAGAAGGGGCACATTACCTCAATTTACAGAATGCTTTGGTAGTTTTTAAAATAGGCGAGATCACTTTGAACAATTTTACTCTTATTATTATTATTATTATTACAGCGACGCAACCGTCGCTGTTTCATGTAAGTTAAAGTAGAATAATTACAACTTTTATAAATGCATAAATTTTATCAAATGTTTCATGAAAATGAAATATGACAATAAAAAATGATTCAATATAGTTTTTCTGGCTAAAATGATTTACATGTTTCACCTTACTTATTTATATCGTGTTTATTATATTATCATCCTTGCCTTCAAATTTAACCATTGTAAATTTTAAACAATTAAATAATAAACATATTGTTTATGACTCGTTTTGCAAATTTAATTACGTAATATTCAAAGTTTGTGAATTTCTTCTTTTGTTTATGTAAAGCAACATTAATTTACTTCTGAAAAGTCAAAACACAATCTATTATAATTAATTACTACAATATGTATTTAAATAAAAGACTGTTTATAGATAAAAATAGTATTATAGGTCATTATGTAAAGAAAATATGGACAAAGAGTGGCGATTTTATTCTATGAGTTACACACAGTGATGTGGGATAGGTAAATACGCAGGTATTACCTGGAGTATGCACCTGGGTATTTATCCGTGCCTTGGGTGAATACCCAAAAATTGGGTGTTTTCATAGTTCACTGTAAAAAAATATAATCCTGTAAAATATTTTTAATGACAGGGGAATATGTCACACATTGGAACATCCCATCAAAATACATTTATTTTACCTGTTTTAATTTCGTATTTGTACTCATCAATAGCAGTATTGTAAAGAATACTTTCAATCATAAATCCTGTGCTCAAATCAAAACTTATTCATTATGTTGTGTTTAACAATCAAAAGTATTTTTTTTTAAATCTTAGATATTTTGTTAATAATGATAAGAATTAGAGAGGAGAAATTGTTGTAGTGTAAGGCACTCATTTATTGCTAATTTTATTCGAAATATGCCTTTTTATCAGGGCTGGAAATGGAAAAATATACGAACCGGAACACTATTTTCAAAATTATTGTCGACTAATTTTTTTTTTTTTTTTTTTTTTTTTTTTGCAAGTACAGTAAAGTTTCGATTATCCGAGTCCTGCTAACCGAATTTCCGCTTTAGCCGAGTTATTTCCTTCTGATGGACTGATAGCTTCCATTATTACGAAACAGCCATTATAAATGAAGTGTTGGGTGAAGATGAAAGAGCAGCCGTAAAAAGTTAGAACTCTGATTCTCTGGTCAGAATGGGGAAAAAAATGGTCATAATTTTTTTTAATTTTTTTTTTTTTTTTTTTTTTTTTTAATAAATATATTGTAATAACTACTGACCATATCTTCATTGTAAAGAAATTGATGACAATGCAAGTAAAAAATCGAATTTTAAAAGTTTTAGATATAGGAAACCAAAATTACAGCTCCTCGAAGTAGTTTTGAGTAATGTTAAAAAAACTAACCATTTTCAATCTGGTTTGCAACCGTTAGAGATTGATTTAGCATGAGGAATTCCAAACTTGAAACCTGCCTAACTCCAAAACTACTTTGCTGAATTACTTCTCTTTTGATTTCTAATGTAAATATTACCGAAAAAAAAAATATGTTGACAAAATTATGTGTTCGAATTGAAAATTTCAGAGTTTAGTCCAATTTCACTACTAAGACGACACCAAAACTTATCTTTAAGATATAATTTCCAGATAATGGCTATTTTCCTTTATTTCTGGGACAATTTGATGATTAAAATGTATAAGGTGTTTATCTCACTCACTCATTCTCTCCCTCTTATTATTTTTTTTTTTCCCGACTGTACATTTTAGAGGCAAGAACTTTGAAATGGATGAATAAAGTAATTCTTCAGTTATTTCTCTATTCAATCAAAGGATATAATATTAAATATACTAGATACAACATACATGCAGCAATACATACGATATATATATGATTCCCAAAGACAAAATATCAAAGTATATTATTAATACATGTATACAAATGAGGGGGAAAATATCATGAAATGAATATTAGTATTTCGCATGTTAAGTACACCCCTGCCAACCCCCCTCAACCTTGCTCCCACCAAAAATATTCATAACAATATTAACTGAAAGGGAAATAAAAATAATAATAGGTTTGTGCTGCATATTTAAATTCTCAAATAATATTCATTTTTTAAATTATGTAATTGTAAATTCAGATTCAAAAGATGCAGAATGCTTGTCAAAAAAAAATTATTATTATTATTTTATGTTTTTCCCCGAAGCTTATTATTACACCTTTCCTTAAGAATATAAAAATTTTGATATAGAACAAAAAAATATCATTTCTATATTAATTCTGCATTGACATTAGTTACATTCGAATGTAAATATTACCCGATCTGTCTTTTTTCTTACAGACCATTTAAATAAAGAACGTTTTTTATGTAGATTAAAACTTAGGATTAAAAGATATTTAAAAAACATTAATTACTCAAGATATACCATAGTAGAGTTTTTTTATCCATTAGGAAAATTCATAGATATCTTTCACATATTTTATCAAATTCTTTTCTTTTCTTTTTTTTAATTTTGATGTTCTTTCAATAAAATTTACACTATTAACAAATATCCAAAATTGCTAATCTCAATACATATAATTAATTTTCAGTTCATTCTGGCATTGTCATCTATTCAGTTAAAAGATACAATATTCAATATAGATCAATATACATGCTGCATAATATATAACTGCAAAAATTTTGCGCAAATTACAAAATTTCAGGAAAAATACATGGGTGATTAAAAAAAAAGGTATCATCTCAGAATTTCATGGCCTTATTTACACATAACAAACATTTTTATAATTTTCTCGCAGAAATTTTTTCCGAAAGATTGCATGAAAAGCAAAACTGATTTATTTGTAATGGTGTACAACAATACATAACGGAATCCATTTATTTATCTTTTTTTATTTATTCATTCTCTATTTTTTTAGAATTTCATTTATTGTTAAAACTATGCTTTGGAATAAAATTTGTCAAGAATATCATAATTGAAATATACTTGGATACATTGAATGATTGCATAATGTTTATTTATACCTACTTTCTAATAAAATAAAGCTCACTTTTTTTTTTATTTTTTTTTTTTTTTATTTTTTTTTTTATTACTATACAATTTTTGATCATTGCAATTTTTTCTGTAAAACATGACAGAAAAACAAAATCTTGATTTAAAAATAATAATAATAAATATCACTGAAAAATGCAGTATTATGTACAAATAAATCATAGATTATGTATATTACAAATTAAATATTAAATTCAGCATATATCTATATATGTATAATGCTCTTCACACAATTAAAATACTAAGAATAATCTACTATATTATAATACTATATTATAATAATTAGATATTACGAGTTTAGTTTAAACTAAATAATTTATAGTAATATTACCACATAAAAGCTGCAAAAGTATTATTCAAAATACTTCACAAATTCATAAACAAATTTTACAACAAAGAATTTGTTTGTAAAGGGCTGTACCTATATAACGTTATCAAATTTAGGGGAATTGTGGACCCCTTCCCCCCTTTACAATATCATACGTTATCATTCCTCGAACCCCCCTCCCCCTAAACGTTATCAATGTCTAAGAATTCTTGTTATTTTTACAATTTTTTCTTTCTTTTTCTTTTCATACGTTTGCAGCGATATTATACATTTATTATTCACATACTTTACTGATTTTAATGAAGAAAAGTCAATAAAATACTATTAAACATGAAATAGCTTTATACCAAAAAACATTTTAATGAAATATTATATATAAAAGTGTTTAATAATAGCTTTTTATTACATAATACATTTTCCTGCACTTGCTCCCTGTATGGGAAAAGAGTAAGCAGAAGTAAGTTCTTATCAACAAAACAAGTGGCCAGTATTCTTCCCCATTTTTTTACGAGTAAAAAAACAAGTATAATTTCGAACCTGGTTACTCTAACAATGCATTATATGCTCATATGGCAGAAGAGTAGGAATGCCAAACGTTGGTATATTCCATATTTTAGAATAAAATTATTTTATAATTATTTAATGGTTTTAGTAACAACTTTGTACTTTCATAAAGATAGATAGCGGACTAAGCAAAAAGTTAAGACTATTTTGATGCAAAAAAAAAAAAAAAAAACTTGGATAAAAAATGATAAAGATTATCAAAAGACAACACCTCCTACCTTACGATATCTTCAGCGGCAGAAACAACGCGACACGACGGCATAGTTGTGGACAAAAATAATCTTTTGCGGACAAAATAATTTCCTCAAAAGGGCGCAGCATAGAAAAATTCGAATTTTGTCAAGGGATCATGGAAAAAAACAAATTTCGTCCAAAAATTGCGGCAAAAAAGAGAAATTCGTCATAAGGCCGTGGAAAAAATGTGAATATCACCAAAAAATTACAAATAATAATAATAATAATAATAATAATTTTCTCAAAAGACCGCAGAAAAAAAAATGCGAATTTTGTTAAGGGATCGCGGAAAAAACGCAAAATTCGTCAAAGGGTCGGGGGGGAAACGCGAATTTCATCAGAAGTGCGCGAAAAAACAAGTTTTGTCAAAGGATTGGATTTTTTTTTTTTTTTTTTTTTTTTTTCATTCAAGGGCTTTAGAAAAAACTCAGTGCTTTTTGCGCTTGAGGCCTCTGAAGCTTCCAAAGGTTTTTAAAAGGATCGTTATTGCCTATGTGTGGTTCTGCTTATCCTTCACTATTTAGAAATTCTACAAGAAGTTAGATGATGAAAAGTTATAAGCATAATTAATGAGAATGCATCATGCTTACCATGTTTTAAAAAGAATGATAAAAAATTCCTAGTTTAATTTATTATTTATTCATTAAAATGACAAGCAAAATTTGCAGACAGATTATGAAATTTTAAAAGCTTGTCACAGACAGCTACAAAACTTTCTGCCACTGGGACGATATCAAATGCCAGAGTCCCCCTCCTTCTAAAGTGATATCGTTATATATGTACAGTACAGCCCCTAAGATATTTATGTATTTTTTTACTTCTCGATTATATAACAGCAAAATTTCAGATAGAAAATAAAACAAACAAAATATAGAAGGAAATATATGGAGCGTAACAGATGAAAAATGTATGCTTTGAACACTAAACTCATTTACAAAATCGACATATATCATATACATTTTGATTATACATAAAAATTAAATTTTTTTCTTATTTACATAAGTAGATAACTTAATCATACATATTGCATCTTTCATAAAATTCTAAAATGCTCAAAAAGGAAACAAAAAAAAAAAAAAAAGTTGAGTGTGATAGCTTGAAGCAGCATTTACAGTGTGTTCGCTATTGACGAGCTGCATAGCACCTCCCGTGTACGCAGCCACAGGCACTGGGTCCTCCACCATGATGATCGTTTGTAAAGATTTTCGTTTTAAAATATAAAATCCTTCAACACTGATTTTGGCATGTTTGAAATAATTATCATGGCCCAAGGCAACAACTGGCAGGTCAGCGAATACATAATAATTAATCAAAATTTATTTCTGTAAATCACACACACTTTATATATGTATATTCAATTAAAAAAATAAATATCAGAGTATAATTTTAATGCTAAAAAAAAAAAAAAAATAATAATAAATAAATAATAGGAAATAAAAATCATGCACGAAGCATAAATTATAAAACACTTTCCAACACTTTCAAAATGCTTTATCAAGACTTCGCCGTTTAATAATGTAAATAAGATGATAACCAAGAAACATTTTAGAAATAGCGCATTTGAAAATCGGATATCTGTAATTACCGTCCACAGTCGGAAAGGTACTTTAATTCATCTCTGCAGCTCTGTATATGACCTATATATCTGTTACATATTCTACACAGTCTGTTAAAATTTAGTATAATAAGAAAACGCATAACACAGTTAAAAATTCACTACCAATAGGCAGAAACGTACTTGAATTCTTTTGTACAGCCCTGTATATTACATGTATATTTTTATGCACGTAATATATAAAGCTGAAATTTAATTCAGGCAAAAACACTCTTAAAACTCTTCACTCCTCATTTTTATTTATTTATTTATTTATTTTTCTACTGTCCCACTATCCCTACCCCTTCCAAAATGTTTACCCCCCACCCCTACTTTCCTTTTCTTCCTGCACACTGAGTTTGAAATACTATATTATTTTGAAATAACTAATTGTAAACAGTCTTCTAAAAATCTACTGCTACATGCCGAAACCCTTCGCCATTTGAATGCGTAAATACTGTATTTAAGAAATTGCTACCCTATACTAACCCTTTCGGGACGGGTGGTGCATATATGCATCGTCAAAAGGTTCAGTTCATGTGGAATCTGTTTTTTTCATTAATAAATTATTTTTTTGTCCTTTTTAATTACAGTATTGTTTGGTATTTTACAAGTAAAGGGAACTATTTAAAAAAAGCGGTGCCATCCAAATAAAATTTGTGCAAGGGATGCCGTCTCAAAGGGACTAAAAAAAGGCCTATTATAATTCAATAATTTATAGGTCTTTATTTTGTTTTGATTCTTGAAACGCCTTGATTTATATTTAAAGAAACAATACTAATTCTAAATGAATACTTTGACATAGGTGAAAAACTTTAATTCATCTTTTTAAAAAATATTTTGTGAAAAAAAAAACCAGTTTAAATTAAAATTATTACTCTAAAAATAAGAATGAGAATTAAGATTTTTTTTTTATTGTTAAATGCAATTTGATGTATTTTTCCATTATAACTTAGCTACATAGCTAATATAAATAAATAATCTAAAATTGAATATAAGAACTTAAAACGAGAACAATTATGAAAAACTATAATAAAACTTATTGGAAAATTATTGAAATGAACTACATAAAGATTTAAAATATTCAGTTTAAAAGCATGGAAAGAAATTTTGGTTATAAAATTACGATTCCCGAAAATTAAATGCACTTCCAAGCAGGGTCCGACCTCTGAAGCTATGAGAAGTACAGCTTCATTTCGGTGCCCCCTTTTATCCCAGAAGGGTTTTCTAAATTGTAACTCACCAATGCTATAAATATTACTCCAAAGAGTGGCTTATTTGAGTTCACATATAGCTATAAAAGGTTTAAATTAAAATTAAACACATATAGCTAATAAAACAACTTTTTTATATTCTCTTATATATACTATGAACAGGAAAATTGGACGCAATCAAGAAAAATATGGAAAAATAATTTTGCATAGTATTGACATAAAAATGTTAAATTCATCATGTATGCTCAATATAAAATATCAATATTTTGAAATATTTCTTTCAATTTTAGCAGTAGTTTAAGTTACTAATATTTTATGTTGTGCATACAAATCAAATTCAATATTTTCAAATTCAATATGTAAAATAAACATACATCTAAAATAATGGACAAACTGAAGAATTGTGATCATGTGGTTTAAACTACTGGTGTATTATGTGCATAAAAATTAATGTGTTATGAAAGATATTTTCATGAAACACTTATAAATACACACACACACGCACTACAAACACACACATATATATACATACAATTTTTGAATGGAATTAATATAATATAACATTTGGGGCCCCCTGTTTTCTCAGTTTCGAATTCTGTTTTCTCAATTTCGAGTCCCTTCAAAATTTTCTGAGGGAAGCAGAAGCTAAACGTGCCTGTTCGATAATCAAGGCCTGCTAAATTGACTTTGAAAACTTCTATATCTCTTACCTATTTCTACCCCCTTTAACTATTCCCCCGACCCAACTTTTATTACCCGAGCAAACGCGGCGGGGTGTCCCTCTCCATGGAGTGATGGATTGTCTCGTGGGGGAATGAAATGGACTGATCAGAATATACATATATGCATTTTGTTTTAATTATAGCTCCCTCCCTAATTAATTGAAATGAAATATCTTTATATCAATGGATAAATTAGAAACTGTACATTTTTTCGTGTTTTTTTAAATTTCCAAACGACCTAATAGAACTGCCAGAATTTACAGTTTAATGAGAGGTAGACAATTTTTTGGACATACTCCGAGTATTTCACGTAAAATCAAATATTTAAAATTATTTTTAATATAAAATGAAAACTAGGATGAATAGCGGCAAGTTTTAAGAATTGCATACAGAAAACAAAATTCAAAAATCTTAATTTTTTCATGAGATATCCTTAGAAAAGTGAGAAAAAATATTCCCATAGGTTTACATGGAGAACGAAAAACGGGATTGTAAGTGATCAGCACCCTTAAGATATATAAATAAAGTTAATAATTATTTATTCTTATTTTATCTAATTTTAACTACAAAAAAGAATTTTAAAGAAAATGCATTCTACTATCAGGAAAGTATTTTTTTTTTTTCTAGTTTTGAAAAAATCATTAATTTCTCATTTGCTTTTTTGTTACTATATCTTAAATTACTTTACCAAAAAACTAAAGCTTCGAATATCAGAAATTTTTAAAAACCAAATTTACTCTTAGTTTATTAACTGGCTGTAAAGATGGAGTGATGGATATTGATTAAAAAATTGTCAGAATCGGGTAAAATATTTTAGCTGTACAAAAAAAGAAAAAAAAAAAAAAAAGAAAAATCAATTTATCAAATTGCAACGACCATTTGGAAAATGATTTTATCGAAGACTAAAATTTAAGACATAAAAAATCGCACGGAGTTGATCATACATTACGTACGCCATGAATTAAACATTAATAGTGTTATTACACGTAAAAATTGCAAGCGACAGAAATCGTCTGCGACTCGTATGTATTATCCACTTGATACTTATGTATTATCCAAGCATTTCATTGGCTGTTCGGAAAAAGGCTTTTCCATTCGTCAGATTTCCAAGAAATCTGACGACCCATTTTCAATGAAATTTCATTCTTAAACTTCTAAACATCCCACAATATTACTTTTTACACCGTCGTATAGAGAAAAAAAATGTACTTTTAAATGCAATTCGTTTGAAAGCTGTATCTCAATTTGTTTCTGAGTTATTAATTTTTTTTGTAGTTTTTATTACTTTTTGTCATAGTGGCAACAGAAGGTATCCATCTCTGTTGAAAGTAAAGGGAAATACAGATTACTGTACAGACCAATCAGAAAACGAATAAAATGCAGATTAAACCAATAGAAAGCTTCAGATATGCTTTTGATTTCCTACCCTGACGAGGACAATAACCATTTTCCCAAATGGTTAAAAAAAATTAGAAGACAAGACAGAACCCTGGCCATGTGATCACCGAGCGAGCATGCTACCTCGACGCAACGAAGGCAGTACAGGCATCCCCCGACTTATGTAAGTAATGCGTTCCGTAAACTTTTGCGTAAGTCGAATTTGTAAATTCCTTAGGTAACATTTGATCAGAAACTGCAATATTTATTACATATATATAATATATATACATTATTTACTCAGTATTATTTTATAAATAAAGTAGCATGCAGCAGTATTTACTTGAATATAAGCTATAAAAGTATGAAAATATATAAAAATAAACTGAAAGAACACTTTTCAAATAAAATGTATCTTGTGGAACATGGAATTTATAAATTTAACATTGATGAATTAATTTATATCAATTTTGAATCTACATCAAACGAACAGCTCTGAAGCTGGAAGAAAAAATACACTTGTTCCACTTCACCGGAACATTAAAATTTGATTTCGTTAGGCAAGTCACGCACTAAGGCGACACATAAGACATGTCGCTTGAATTCGCTGGAAAAATTGGTTTAAAACAGGTTTGAAACAACTTCGTTGTTTGTTTCGACCGGTTTTTGCACTTCATGTTGCGCTTCATGTCGCTCTGTCGTTTCAGTGTGGGATATGCCTTATGGTTTGAATTCAGTTAACAAAATTGTAACGGTTAAACAGAGTTTTTTTGCTCATTTTAATCAGTTGTGTTTGTTTTGTTAAAGGCTTGATTGTATATCCCAACAAAAATATAACTATATCTAATATATAAAACTATTTCATTGTTGTGGTTTTTATCTTTTTTTTTTTAAATTTATAAAACAATTAACAAAAGTATGCAAATGCGTATCAAACGCGCTAGTATGTTCATAAATGTAATTTTCGAAATTTCTTAAGTAAGTGCGAATTTACGTAAGTCGAGTATTACGTAAGTCAAGGGATGCCTGTATTTGAAAACAGCAAACTTACAGGCAATATAGGGCTGTGAAACGTGAAAATTACGTTCCGAGGCAAAGTTTCAATTTGGTGTCCGCCCAGGGGCGGATTTATTAAGTGAGGGGCCCCTCTCACTGGAACTTTTTGGGGGCCCTTCCATCTTGAAAAATTGGGTATATTTATAATATATATTAATAAAAGAAAATTTCGCTCTGTGTTCGCGATGGTTAGCAAAATCTACCCCACATAAAAAAGCGGAAAATATCTGTGACGGTAGTCCAAGGCCTCTTCTGATACATCTGAGACTCAGAATTCTAAAATATCTTCTTATAAGCTGAGTTATTCATTAACAATCGCAACGCATTCTCATTAAAAACTCATCTCGTTCAACGAGAAAAAAGCAAGCCTTATTTACTCATCATGAGAAAATGAACATCGAAAAGAAGGAATTCCGGGGGGGGGGGGGTATTTTGTCATATTAACTTACATCGGCCAGACCGCTTACTAAAATTAAAAACGGAAGACATATTCTAAAAGATCGTACCCTTATGTCTTAAATCCCGTTAAAATCAATTAAAAAAAATATCGCGGTTAACCCTTTGAAAAAGAAAATTCAAAGACGGTCGTTTTTTACAAAAAAAAAAAAGCTTTTCTCCTTTATGGCGACGCCCCTCGAGGGTGCAATTTTAGAGGTACCAACAAACCAAAAACATGTTCTTAAAGGTTATATCTTCTTCTAATCGACGGTATAATCGGTTTTCAAAAATACGAATTTTAACCCTTTGAAATAACCGCCGAACTCGGGTCACTTCGCGCCTCACGGAGACGATATTTTTTGTATGCTAAAAGTAACTAAGCATCCGTACGTATTTTAACACAGTCTTTTTAGAGAATCTCAATAGACTAGATTTAGATCACCTACAAAAATTATGAAACGTTCGGACGGGTAGAAATATTTTTTACAAAATAAAATGGTGTGAAAATTTTGGCGAAATCTGTAGAACTTTAGTGTTTCGTCGCGGTTGCAACCGACAAAGAAAAAATATGTTCTTAAAGCTGAAACCTTCTTCTAATCGGTAATGTAATCGGTAAAAATAAAATGTGTGAAAAGTGCGACAAAATCAGTAAAACCCTGAGTGCTTCGTCGCGGTTTCACTAGCTTTTGTTGAGCATAGACTCTAAAAAATCTAATTACGCAGAAAATAAAATACCAAATAGCATGTACTTTTAGTTCAATATTTTCTCATTTAAAAATATAAATTCAGACAAAATGGAGTTCAAGATATAAAGTCATACAAATTTGAGGTTCATTTAAGAGTCATTCATCACAGGTACGGGCAACGCCAGGCGGATCAGCTAGTTTTAAAATAATAGCTGTTCATAACTTAATTGCAATAATTACTAACAAATAAATTAAAATGTATTCAAATCGTTAACGATTAATTATACGAAATTCATTTCATATTTAAATTACATCAGATTATTTTACACGAACTTAGATACTGTGACGGATAAATGTGCTTATGTATTATCATAAATGTGCTTATTTTCCTTTCAATTTTTTAAGAACATAAAATGATAATTCCAACCAAACTTAATCAGAAAGTAAGGGGACAATATTTTAGCATTTGCTGAGCCTTAACTCAAAACCTCTTTTCGCTGCTTTTCGTTTTTGGCTCATTTATTTCACGAAATAAGATAAAAATGTATGGGATTTTATGCATGGGGCTGCAGCGGTCTGCACTGCATGACATTATCTTGCTTGCAGTTTTAATTTCATGTTTTAATAAAACAATTTCAGAAATCAAATAAATTCATCAACTATAACCAAATTAAATTATATTTTTCTCCTTTTCGTTACACAGCTGGGCTCAAAAAATGGCAAATGCTTTATGGATATAAAAAGAATTCGAAGCTCCACGAGTTTTTTTATAACCATCTGCACTGCATTTTTATATAAATACTAGGGGGCTCTGCCCCTGCAAACGTATAATAGTCACGTGTAAATAATTTTTTAATTGAAATGAAATATTGTGCTTTGCGCTGTTTTTAAAATTGGCAACAATATAAAATAGTAACCTTTTCTAAAATATGAAAAAAATATATCTTGAAATGAGAAAAATTTGATTAAAATAAATAAAAAAATATTATTTATTTAATCGTATATTATTATTATTATTTATTGATTTTTTTTTTCAAATTTTCCTGAAAAATATTGCTCACATATTAAAAATATTATCACAATATTGTCTTCACTTTCGATTGAAATGAAAGATAATTTCAATTTGAATTTGAAAATGACGAAAAAGAAAATAAATCTAATAATCCTTATATTTTTCTCTTTCCTGCCTTTTTTTCCACAAAAATGGAGTCATTTAGTTGCCATCATTAAAAAAATATTGTAAAAATTAGAAAAAAAAATTAATACCTCGAAAACTAAATCGAATTTAAAAATTCTAATACCATTTTTGACATACGGACAATCAATACGGACAATTTGTACTAATTTCACCACCAAGGATTTCATATTTTAGAAATAATAGCTGGGAAATACAATCAGTCGTTTCATAAAATCGTTTCATAAATTCGTTTCATTAGGATTTTACATATAGATAGATATTTTTTAAACACCAATTTAATTAACTAATCTGCATATAAGTTTGTAATTGTGTGTTAATATCGAATGCTATAAAAAATAGTCCCAAAAATGTAAAAGTGTAACTTTCACAACTGCGATTAGCAAAACATCTGCTAGAATGGAAAAAAATTCATATTAGGGAAAACTATGGGGGACATTGTCTTTGGCAGTCATGATATATTTGATTTCGTGTGTCATTTTTGATCTGGATGTGGAGAATTTTATGAGAGGGAAAAAGTATGAACACTTACGATGCAATAATAAACTTCTGCAATAATAAATTATTGATTACTAGTTGACCCGTCCGGCGTTGACCGGGTCCGTTATAATAACCTTAAACAAAATTCAAGTTTGTATGATTTTATATCTTCGGAAAATTGGTGCCCCAATGCCTTCGGCATCATACGGATTTTCAAATGAACTTAATTTTTCCGGGGTCCCAATGGCTTCGGCAGCGTCGAGTGTGTTCCCAACAAACCTCTTTCCAGTGGCGTAGCCAGGGTGGGGGTCCAAATGCTCAAGATAGCAGGGATTTTGTAAAGTTGAGTTTGCCTTATCTAATTGGAGAATTTTCTGTTATTAATCAAGTCAAAGAAAACTTCAAAATAATACTGGTATCCAGAACATTTGGACCCCCTCCCTGGTTATGCCACTGCCTTTTTCTGAACGAACCTGTGACCTGAGTTACCGCTGTCTGAGGCAGCGTATACCCGAAGTGCTCCGTACCGCCGAAGACAATCGAAAATCAAGTTGAATGACCCAAACCCCATAGTTATCGGGCCCATGGAAGAATATTATATATCAATAATATATATATTAATATCGGGCCCATGAAATGTAGAAATGGGGGAATAACTAAATGGAAAAGTTCCTTTTGACAGAGATCGGATTAAAAGGGAGCAATTATTAACAATTGAGGGCACAAAAGCTTCAAGGGACCCTGTACCACGTCCCAGGGGACCACAATCTTAACTCGAATGTAGTTGGGTATAAGGAAATTTTTTTGTAGTTTATAAAGTAGCCGGAGAAGCCAAGAACTATGCAAAAGAGAATTGCAAGGGAATTGGATTATTTTTAAAGAAGGGCCCCAAGAAAGCCATTAATATTCAAAATTGGTAATAGCTGAAGTCTGAGAAAATTTTTTCTAGTTCATGTAGTAGTTGGAGGATCTAAGAAGTTGTTAGAAAAGAAAGCTAGTGAATAGGACCATTTTTAAGGAAGCTATAATAGGAGATGCAAAAGAGGCCAACTGCGATAGTTCAGAGCAGGGATCTTAAATGAAAACATGTTAAAAGGCTACTTTGCGCTTTAGATCTTCAATTAGACGAATTTAAGCATAGGGTATGAATTATCAGAATAAAATTTTAAAGAAATGCGCAAAAATGAGGCAGATGCTTTAAAAAGGACCTTAGGGCACCAATAAAAATATGAGAGTGTTGGCCCGGGTACAGGAATACAAGGATCAACTTTAAAGTTATGCATTGAGAGGGCGACACAATTAGGGAGTGAAAAATGCATGGCAGACAAAAAGTTCAAGGGCCTCTGGACCGGGTCCTAGGGGGCCATGTCTTAACTGGAATGTAGAATCTGGGGAATAACTAAATTGAAAAATGGCACCAAAAACGAATATTGAATTAAAAAGGGAGAGTTTTTAACAGTTTTTTTTAGGGTACAGAAACTTCCAGGACTCTGTATTGGTTCCCAGGAAGCCAGGATCTTAACTGAAACGTAGAAAGGGGAAAACTAAATGGCGAAAGACCCCCAAAAACGAAGAAAATCGGATAAAAAAGTGGCAAGTTATTAAAAATTTAGGGCATAAAAACTTGAAGGGCTCAGGTGGCCCGGGTCTTAAAATATTAAAAATCTGACCCTCAGGTACATCAGGAGCTGGCTTAGACTATCCTCACCGAAATGTTCAGACTTCTATGTGAAGTAGATTTTGAAAGCCATCGCACACAGACACACAGAGCGAAACTTTCTTTTATTAGTATAGACTAGCAGACCCACCCGGTGTTGCCTGGGTCCGTAAATAATAACCTTAAACAAAACTCAAGTATGTATGATTTTATATCTTTTGAAATTCTTTTAAATGAACCTAATTTCGGAGGCTCCCATTGCCTTCCGCAGCATCTAGAGTTTTCCCAATAAACTTCTTTCCGTACGAACCTATAACCTGGGTCCCCGTTATCTAAGGCAACATGTTGGCAAGGACCATGTGTTTTTAAATCTCACATGTAACGAAAGTAATTTTTTCCTCCTGCCCGTTATTTTGCTAACAAGAACATTTTTTCTCTTCGCGCGCTTTTAGGGTTAATGTAATAATATGACGTAAGAGGGTAGAGGTATTTTATTATTTCGGACAGACATGCAGTTTCTGAGCTAGTGAAGAGTGATACTAGGTTTTTTGCTGCGAAAATGCGGAATTTTAAGAAAGAAAAAAGGGTTCGGTTCGGATATTAACGGTTTTTGACCGATAACACTTAAAATTGTTTGTTGCGTTAATCACCCTTGAAATATTTGCTGCGAATAAGAGTATAAAAAGGCACGTAGGGCATAAGTTATATTGTGTGCGTGTGTGCAATGTTTATGTTCTAAAAGTTTTACAGATGAGATCCTCTGCCCACAGGATAAATAGTAATTAAAATTAAGGGATGCAATTATAGCTGCGTCACATTTGAAGAAAGTGAGTCCTCTTTTGCATTTAAGTGAGTTATTTGCGATTTTATGGTATGATTATTTCTGAAAATGTTATTTCTATGTATATAGTGTATGATAAGTATGTGTTTGTTCTAAATTTAATTGTGTAAATATTCTATATTCTAAATTTAAGCGCATTGCGCATAGTCAAAATGTTAAGCAGTGTGTTATGTTTTTATGTTTAAGAATTGTATATACAAATGTTTCATTAAAGTTAAGATTTATTAATTTGTTTTGGTTTAAATTTGAAGTTTAGTGTGTATTTTTTTTAAGAGTAAGTATAGCCGCCCTGCGGGCGTGTCATCGCAGTTTAGCGGCACATTTCTATGTCATTATTTTACGTTGTTATTTTGAGTTTCTGACATAGAAAGTGGCGAGCCAGCCAGGATTGCGAGTTTGATTATAATTTTTGATATTTAATATGAGAAATAATCATACTAGAGGTTAATTCCATTTACGTTAGGAATAACAATAACTGATGCCGCATATTTAGTATTTATAATATATTTTCGTTTTCATACTCATCATGCGGTGAATTTTTATTTATTGTGTTAAATTATAATTATAATGTTGTGATTGTTGAGTTTAGAATTTATGAGAATTTATGAGTCATTGTTAGGAATATTGATAAGATTTGTATTTGAGATTTTGAGTATATTTTCATTTATATAAAAAATGAATGTTGATACATTGAAGAAAAAACGTGCAACGGCACGTAGCTCTTACACTAGAACAGCTAAGGTTCTAAAGGACGAACTAGAAAAAGAGCAACCGGATAAATCCATTTTAGAGGATAAATTTGTTAAATTGCAAACAATAATTAGTGAATTAAAATCTTATGATTCCGAAATGTTAGACTTAATGATAGCAGCTAAGGCTACTGATGATAATTTAGAAACGGAAGTTATAAGTTGCGAGGAATATTCCGATGAATTTATAACGCTCAGCCGCCGAATAAAAGAAAAAACGGATAATTCAGACTTTAAAATTAATATGAGCTCTAATGTTGAGAATAGTGTAAATACATGTAATGAAAAACGGTACAAATTGCCGAAAATTCAAATTAAAAAAATTGATGGTCAGCTGTTAAGTTATCTTTCGTTCTGGGGCCAATTTAAAAAAATCCACGAGGATAAGAGTCTGGATGATGTTGACAAATTTCATTATTTAGCTCAATCAATGTTACCGGGGACTCGAGCTTATGAGTTAATTGAGAGTTATCCCTTGACTTCGGACAATTATCCGAAAGTCATTTCTGCGTTTGAGGAGCGTTTTGGTAATAAAGAAATTTTAACTGAGATACATGTGAGGGAATTATTAAAATTAATTATCCAAAACGTACGTTCACAAGGTAAAGATAAATTACCCCTGGTGTCATTGTTTGACAAAATTGAGTCCTATCTCAGAGCACTTGAATCTTTAGGTGTACACCAAGACTCCAATACTGCGTGGCTATATCCTATGGTTGAATCATGTTTATCGGCTGAAATGATTAGGGTGTGGCAGAGAAGCGTTCTATTTAATAACAAGGGACGACGTCTCTCAAATCTTTTAGAATTTTTGCGAAAAGAAGTTGAAGGGGAACAGAGGGCCAAACTTGCACGGTCGGGGTTTGAAATTTCTCCTCCCTTACGTGAAGAACGCCCTAGAGAAGTCAAATTAAAAAATAAAAAACCTCCTATGAGTGCTGCAAGTTTGGTAGCAACCAAGGAGCAAAAGTGTGTATTTTGCGGAAAAAATCATGAGAGCAAAGAGTGTTTTTTGGCTCGGTCTTTGCCCCTAAAAGAAAAGTTAGATAAATTAAGAGAGTTAAAGTGCTGCCTACGCTGCCTTAAGCCTGGACATTTTGCTAGAGATTGTAAATTATTTATACAATGTCATGTATGCAAGCGATCTCATCCCATTATTTTATGTCCCGAGATTCAGGAAAAAAAGAGTGAGAGTGTAGCGAGTGCAAAAGTGTCGACTACGGTACAAGCTACTATGTCTACACCTTCGTGTATGAAAGAAGTCCTCCTTATGACATTAATGGTTGAAGTAGTGTTAGGGGGCATGAGGAAAAAAGTCAGATGTCTTTTAGATTGCGGATCTCAAAGGTCGTATGTGCTGAAATCTACGGCCGAAGCTTTAAAATTAGAAAGCCTTTCATCTGAGAATTTAGCGCATACTCTGTTTGGGGGAACAAGAACTGAGTCTAAAAATCATAAACGATATTCTATGAGATTAAGTCCTGCAGGGAGACGTACTGAATATCAATTCTCCTTTCTAGATCAGGAAAAAATTTGTGGAGGGATACCACGCGTCTCTAAAGGTCCTTTATTGAAGGAATTAAAAAAGCATAGAATTTGGATTTCAGATGTGGGTGACGGTTACCCTGAAATAGAAATTTTGATAGGTAGTGATATTTATGGACGAATTCTTACGGGTGATGTAATTCAACTTAATGAGGGTTTGACAGCCATTAATACTAAATTGGGTTGGACTTTGTGCGGAGAACCAATAGGATTAAATGTTCAAAGTTTTGAGGGTGTCCAATCCATGTTAGTAACCAATCTTCATGTTCAAAACATGAAAGTTTCTGATATGTGGAGTTTGGAAACAATTGGCATTGCCGATGAAGCGCAAACGTTTTCCAAAGTGGTGGAGGATCAATTAGCGCAGGAACAATTTTTGAAGGGGCTTCATAGAAACGAAGATGGGAGATATTGCGTAAGCTTGCCTTGGGTTCAAAAATTTCCCCCTAACATTTCCTCTAATCGGCATATTGCAGAAAAAAGGCTTTTTGCACTACTCGTAAATTAAAGAAATTAAATAACTTTGACGAATACGATAACATATTTAAAGAATGGCTGTCGGAAGACGTAATAGAAAAAATCCCGGAATCTGAAAAGAATGAAAAGGGACATTACTTGCCACATCATCCAGTTATCAAATTAGATAGTTTAACTAGCAAAAGTAGGCCCGTTTTCGATGCCTCGTGCAAATCAGATAATTCGTTGTCGCTAAATGATTGTTTGATAAAAGGTCCGAATCTCGTAGAAGAAATCCCAGCGATTTTAATGAGGTTTAGAGAAAAGGCGATTGGCGTAACTTCTGATATTAGACGAGCGTTTTTACAGATTGGCATAAAGCGGGAAGATCAAAATTATCTGAAATTTCTTTGGTGGGAAAATAACAAAATTTGTGAATTCCGTCATAAAAGGGTTGTTTTTGGGGTTACCAGTAGCCCATACCTGTTGGCAGCGGTGATCTCATTCCATCTTAAAAATATTCCTAAAGAATTCGAAGTTGTTGCCCAAAAACTTTCAAGTTCCTATTATGTTGATAACTGCGTAACCTCAGTGGATACGAGAACAGAGCTTGAAGAATTTATGAAACAAGCAACTGACATTATGGCAGAATCCAAAATGGAATTACGTATGTGGACCTTTGGTCCCGAAAATGAAACGTTACCTTCGCAGAACACTGATACTGTCTCTCCCGTTTTAGGTCTTCAGCGGGACCGTATAAATGATGAGTTTATAATTCCCTTCAAACATGAGCAAATCGCATCAGACTTATCAAAAAGAAAACTTTTATCCATAATTCATTCTATATTTGATCCACTAGGCTTCATTGTGCCGATAATGGTACCTGCAAAATTAATACTTCAAGAAGCATGGGCAACTAAGGCAAATTGGGACTTACCTTTGCCAGATGAATTAAAAACTCGGTTCTTAACATGGTACCAAGGATTGGCTAGTATTTCCCAGCTTAGGTTTCCTCGTCGCATAGGTTATGGAAAAAGAAATACTTGGTCACTACACGTCTTTTGTGACGCAAGTAGAAGCGCTTATGCCAAGGTTATATTTTTAAGAAGTGAAGACGACGGAAAGGTTCATGTGAGGTTCGTGGCAGCAAAATCTCGTGTATCTCCATTGAAGAAGGTGACAATTCCGCGCCTCGAGTTACTTGCGTGTGTTTTAGGCGCACGTCTAGCCAAATACATCTCTGACGCTGTGTTCTAGGAAGAAGTTCCAATATACTACTGGACGGATGCGACTGTAGCTCTTTGCTGGATACAGCGAGAAGAAAACTGGGGTGTATTCGTAAATAATAGAGTCAAGGAGATTCGAAATCTGTCGAAGAAAGAATGCTGGAGACACATCCCAGGAAAATTGAATCCTGCTGATATAGCCTCTCGTGGCTGTACTTCCCAGCATTTGTTGCGATGCGGTTGGTGGGAGGGGCCTGCATTTCTGAAAACAACTCCCAAGGAATGGCCTGAATTTAAATTTTCTCCAGATGAAGAATTAATCGCATCAGAGTTAAAAAGAACAAAAATTATTAACCTAAACGTGAAAATAGAGAAGCCTGAGTGGTACGAACGTTTATCCAGTTTTTCTAAAATAGTGAGAGTTTTCTGCTGGATGTTGCGATTTGTGAATAAACTGAGAAAGAAGCCTTCTTATAATACTAACACCCTAACAGTGGAAGAAAAAACTAAAGCTGAGATGATTCTGTGGGGTATAGAGCAGAAAAAGTATTTTCACGAGAAAGAAAATTCCGTCCATGGTCTGCTGGTGGTGCGAGGTGATGACGATGTTCTTCGAGTGAAGACTAAAATCATCGAACGAGATGATGAACTGTCCTTTTTATATCCAGTTCTTCTTCCGTCCAAACATTACCTAACTGATTGCTTGATATGGCAATATCATATACAGTACTGCCATGCTGGTGTACAAATATTGGCTACCAAATTAAGGCAGCAGTATTGGATCATTTCTTCAAAAAGAAATATAAAATCTTGCGTCAACCGTTGTGTCATATGCAAAAGATTCACGGCTAAAGTTTTAACTGCGCCTCCAATACAGTTACCCCTTGACAGAGTAAGGGATTCTGCGGTCTTTGAAACAACAGGAGTTGATCTGTGTGGGCCTCTACTTTTAAAGCCAAAAGGAAAAGCCTGGATCGTATTATACACTTGTGCAGTGTATAGGGCAATTCACCTTGAGCCCCTCACGGCACTCAGCACGGAATCCTTCCTGCAAGCTTTCCGAAGATTCATCACCAGGAGAGGACGTCCGTCAACTGTGTATTCCGATAACGGAACAAACTTCAGAGGAACGGACAATGCATTGAAGAGGCTTGATTGGCAGAAAATCTCTGAACATGAGTGTTATCCAATCAAGTGGAAGTTCAATCCCCCTACTGCAGCCTCGTGGGGGGGATGGTGGGAGCGTCTTATTCGGTCAATTAAGACTTTACTCGTGCGAATTTTAGGAAGATCCTCTGTGAATTTTGAAGAGCTTTTAACGATCCTTTGTGATGTGGAAGCCACAATAAATAGTCGTCCATTGACTTACATTTCCGATGATTCTGATGAGCTCATGCCTTTGACACCCTCCATGTTTTTACAAGATGTAAAACAAATAGGAGTGCCTGATCTGGATTCCATCGATTCCAACAAACTGAATGTGCGTGTGAGCTATTGCAACACTTTGCGGCAAGAACTGAGAAATCGTTTCCGCAGAGAATATTTGGGTCAACTTGTTCAGAAGGCTAGTGATAAATGCCAAGAACTCAAAGTGGGGGACGTTGTCCTCATCGAACTTGAGAATAAAAAACGTGTGTTGTGGCCCATGGGCAAAATTGTGAAAATCTACCATAGTAGAGATGGTGCTTCCAGGGTAGTACAGGTGAAAACTAACAACGGTTGTTTGACACGACCAATTCAGAAACTTTATCCATTAGAAGTTTCAACTGCTGGAGATCCTGTGCTCACCCTTGGAGCGGAAAATAGATCCAGGTATGGAAGGTTGCTCAAACCACGTAAGAAATAGTGTGTAAGACTGTAAATAATGACTTTTATTTCATTAATTTAGTTATTGAGAACTGTAATTTATCATGTCATGTCATTTTTATATTGTATTGTGTTTAATTAGTTATTATTTTGTTTTTTATGTCATTTTATTTAATCTAGTAATGCTCAGTTTAACTTTAATTTCTAATATTAAGAATTTTTTGTGAATTATAAAATAGTTGATTTTAAGAAAATCAAGGTGGGAGGATGTTGGCAAGGGCCATGTGTTTTTAAATCTCACATGTAACGAAAGTAATTTTTTCCTCCTGCCCGTTATTTTGCTAACAAGAACATTTTTTTCTCTTCGCGCGCTTTTAGGGTTAATGTAATAATATGACGTAAGAGGGTAGAGGTATTTTATTATTTCGGACAGACATGCAGTTTCTGAGCTAGTGAAGAGTGTTACTAGGTTTTTTGCTGCGAAAATGCGGAGTTTTAAGAAAGAAAAAAGGGTTCGGTTCAGATATTAACGGTTTTTGACCGATAACACTTAAAATTGTTTGTTGCGTTAATCACCCTTGAAATATTTGCTGCGAATAAGAGTATAAAAAGGCACGTAGGGCATAAGTTATATTGTGTGCGTGTGTGCAATGTTTATGTTCTAAAAGTTTTACAGATGAGATCCTCTGCCCACAGGATAAATAGTAATTAAAATTAAGGGATGCAATTATAGCTGCGTCACATTTGAAGAAAGTGAGTCCTCTTTTGCGTTTAAGTGAGTTATTTGCGATTTTATGGTATGATTATTTCTGAAAATGTTATTTCTATGTATATAGTGTATGATAAGTATGTGTTTGTTCTAAATTTAATTGTGTAAATATTCTATATTCTAAATTTAAGCGCATTGTCAAAATGTTAAGCAGTGTGTTATGTTTTTATGTTTAAGAATTGTATATACAAATGTTTCATTAAAGTTAAGATTTATTAATTTGTTTTGGTTTAAATTTGAAGTTTAGTGTGTATTTTTTTTAAGAGTAAGTATAGCCGCCCTGCGGGCGTGTCATCGCAGTTTAGCGGCACATTTCTATGTCATTATTTTACGTTGTTATTTTGAGTTTCTGACACAACATGTACCGGAAGTGCTCCGCATGAGCCAGAGGCAATCAAAAACCAGGTTGATTGAGCAAAACCTCGTAGTAATCCAGCCCAAAGAATCTAAAAAAAGAATGCATTATTAATGTTAGAAAATGTTGGTGACTGAAGTCTAAGGTAAAATTTCACAATACAGTTGGGTCTTTAGAATCCGAGGAAAGAATGCGCCCCCAAGCAGTGGAAAATGCCCCCTACCCTTGTAAATTTCACGAATTAATTTTAACATTAACACGATGCTTAATAAACGGATCAAATCCCTTATCCAAAGTTACCTTTAAAGTAACGCGATTTTTAATTTACGGCTGTAGTTTGTAAATGTAAGTTGATGCTGAAAAAGGAGATTAATGTTTGAAAAAAGTGATAGCTGAGGTACAAAGAAAGACCGGGCCCTGGAGACCAGTGTCTTAACTGTTTTAGTAGTTTTAAAGTAGCTGGAGGACGCTAAAACTATGTTAAAGAAAATTGTAATAGAATCAGATAGTTTTTAAATAAGCTACAACAAAGGCCCCAAGAAGCAGATTAATATTCAAAATTGGTGGTAGTTGAAGTCGGGGAAATGTTTTTGTCATTCATGTAGTAGCGGGAGGACTTAAGAAGTTGTTTAAAAAAAGAAGCTTGTGAATCGGACCGTTTTTAAGGGGACAAAGGACCCAAAAAAGGCCAACTGATAGTAAAGAGCAGGGCCCTAACATGAAAACTTGTTAAAAGATCTAAGTTTTTAGCACTTTAGATCTTCAATTAGTCACAATTAAGCATAGAATAATATTTTAAAGAAATGCACAAAAAATTGGGTAAATGTTTAAAAAAAGGCTCTAGGGCCCCAATAAAAATATGAGGGTGTTGATCCAGGAAGAAGAGTCCAAGACTCAACTTTAAAATTATGTACTGAGAAGGTGAGAAAATCAGGGGGTGAAAAATTCTTGGCGCACAAAAAGTTCAAGGGGCACTGGACCGGATCCTACGGCACCCTAGGGGCCCCATGATCTAAACTGGAATGTACAAATGTGAGACTAACTAAATGGAAAAAGGATATCAAAAATGAAGATCGGATTAAAAGGAAGCAATTTATTAACCTTTTATTTGCACAAAAACTTGAAGGGGCCCTGTATCGAGCCACAAGGTGTCAAGGTCTTATCTGAAAAGTAGAAAGGCGAGAATAACTAAATGGAGAAAGGTCGCCCAAAACGATATGATAAAAAGGGGACAAGTTATTAACAATTTAGTGCATATAAATACTTAAAAGAGCCCAGGGGCCCCGGCCCTTAAAAAATTAAAAATCTTAGCCACAGGGGCTGTCAATCTGAGCCAGCATTAGGACCTGTCTTGGACAATCCTCATCTAAATTTTCAGACTCCTATGTGCGGTAGATTTTGTTAGCCATCCGCACACAGACAGACAGAGCGAAACTTTGCTTTATTAGTATAGATAATCAGTAACAAAGTAAAAATTCACTTAAAATATGAGCTTTATGAAAACTGCATACCAAATGTGGGGCCCCCAAAATCAGGTGCCTCAGGTTGCCGGCCCTTGATTTAATTAGTCCCTCAATCTGTATAATTAAATCGTCATAGAATGTCTCTAACAGTGCTCCTTTCGGCTCAGACACAAGTTTCCTTTGAATCTCACCCTATCCGCCCACAAATGATCATAGTCATAATTCTGATAATTCATAAAGCAAAAAAAAGATGAGGGAAAACTAAAACATTTCTTGTAGTAGCAATTGATAGAAAAAATTATATTTATTACATGAAAATGATATTGTAATAATAACTGAAAAATGAAAAAAAGAACACTTAGAAAATCTTTTTATCAAAACGTCACATTTCTCTTTGAACTCAAAAGAAGATTTGGGGGCCCCTAGGGATGCGGGGCCCCTCGCGATTGCGACCATCGCGACCCCTTAAATCCGCCCCTGCGAATAATAAAAAAAAAGCCGATCTTCTTTAAACATTAAATGTTCTTATTTCTAATCAGAGAAAGAAATTGTGATCACGGATTTAAATATCGTTGCAATATTCTGTGTTATCGAAGCAATTTTCATTATTTTCATGTTATTTTATTTTGTTACTTAATAAATTACATTTATTAATTATTACAAGGAATTTTATGAGTACTTTAATATATTTTTTAAAAATTCCTTTAGTTTTATTGTTTCAGCAGTGAAAAAAGTAAATAAATTTGACATTGATGATTTTAGACTTCATGTTTTTATTTATTTATATATTTTTATGTCTGTTGGTTTAATAGTTTTAAGAGAAACACATTATAGGTATTAGTCACTTAAATAAATAGAACTTTACATTTACATTAATTTGAACAGTTTATAATAACCCTCAACAGCTGTAATGTCTTTCTCACAGACCCCTGCTTTTTTCAATTTTCACACAGTTTTATACCACTTAGTTTCTAGACCTAGTATTAGTGCAGAGTTGAGATCAAAAACAGTATTCAATGAGAGAAGAGTTCCATATACTGTTCTGGTTTTCTTGGCGTTCTTTTTTTGGCAATGAATTTTTCAATGTGATTGTTGTGATTTTCAGCATTTGGGGTTGCCATTTTTATTACTTGAATGCTACTGGTGGATAACTAATAATTTTGAATACATATTTTTTTATAATTAATTTTTTTTAATTAATAATTTTCTGAGATTTTTTTTAAATGATATTTTTCTGTAAATGTAATATTGAGTAAATATATATATATTTTTTTGTGCATTTTTTTTATGTTAATATGTATATAACATTAATGGCTTAGTTTCAGATGTAAAATAAATATATAAAATTATAAATATATATAAGTACAAAGTTATTTATATATAAATGTGTATATAATTTGTATTTATATGTGTGCATATATATAATTGAGTGCATAACATATATAAAAATAATACATGTACTATAACATTGTTTATAATATAAAAATATATGCGTATAAAAATTTAAAAACCATGTTATTCTGACATCTTAAAAAATTGATAAGATGCTAAAATAACCTTTTGGCGCCATTTTGTATTCCTTCGCCAATCGCACCATACAGAACAGGATATGGAACTCTTCCTTTCAGGGAGTTAATCAAACTTTTTATTTAACGTTCGTTCAATCTTAGTAATCTGTTTACAGTAACTTTGCGAAATTTTCTGTTTCAGTAGTTAAAGGTTAAACAAACTTATTTGATATTTGCATGCAGAGGCAGATTATCCATTAGGCTGACTAGGTTGAAGCCTGGCGCCCGGAAGGAAAGAAGAGTCTGTGTTAAGATTTTCTTTCAGGTTTTTTTTCTTCATATCAGGCTAATATTTTATGTAAAAGAGAAATGATGAAGAATATTATTTGTTTCACTCACTTATTGAGTCTTGTACATAATTAACATATACATGATAGATTCCAAATGCTGCTCCCCTTTTAATTTTTGATATTCATAAGAAGAAAATATTGGATCCTTACAATTTTTTAGTTTCCAGTTTGTACATACACATTGGATATATACAGATACAGCTTTTGTAGTCACAGCATCTCTACAAATGATATCTTTTAAAGAAACTGTTAAGTTTAATCAAGCTTTTTCCCTATTTTTCGCATCCTGAGTGATAGGGCTGGATTATTTATCAATATATCGACAGATATTGATATTTTTTAACTATCGCAATAACAATATCTAAACTTTGACTCGGTTGATATATCCCAATAATATAACAGTGTTAACATGTTAACAAACACTGCAATTACGAACACGAGCACCGAAAAAAATATCGCAAAATAACTCAGAACTCAATAAAATAATATTTTGCGCTCACCGCCAGAGCCCCTGAAAAAAAAAAAAAATCTATTCCAATGTCTTCTTCCTTCTGTTTCATCCAAAACAGAAAATCTACATCGATAATCTTCCTTTCCGCTGATTATCTACAATAGAAAGTATCCCAATAATTGCAATACATCTATCCCTTCTCTGTAAACCTAACGTTCGTTCGACTCTCTGCGTAATACTGAATAACACTTATCATCCTTTCTCATATCAACTGTGATTAGCCTACACCTATTCCAATAACTCCAGATGATTGATACATTATGAATAATAGCGCATGAGCATTGATTATGAGCATTGTCGCGTTTAATACGGAAGATAACTGGTGATCATCGAGTCTACCTAAGAAGATGGAATTCGCGGCTTGTAAGCAACCAATCAGAGTCCGCTATAAGTTTCCCCTTTTGTTTATATAGCAAAGTTGCAATGAAAGTTGGCGAAAAGCCCAAGGTCAAAGCAGTCTTTCACAGTGGTGATTGGTTGCTTTTAAAAAGAGCTTCCCAGTCAGTAATGTTTATTCATATTGACTTTCTTCTTTGTCGTATTTTTGTTAGAGCGAAGTTTTCTGGAGTGAATTTAATATATTCTGTATTGATATTTTTCAGCTATGAATATTTATCAAAAAACAAAATTTAAATTAGTTATAAAACAATTTTCAAGTATGATTTAAGTATTTATATAATTTTTGAAAAGGTTTCAATGTTGTTTTCTTGTAGTAAATAGGTAGGAAGATATAAATACATAGATTTTTTTCTATTAAGACTGTTTGTTCTCATCTTCTCTGCTCAACAAACGCAAAACGTTTTGACACATTTACAAATTCATTTTTAAACGTAAAGACACAAAATTGGAAGGCCTGACTTTGGAAGCAATTTAGAAACGAACTGTGTTTTCCATTTTTTGATAAATTACTTATTGAGTTAAGTGATTTTGATCACGTTGTAAAGACGTTTTTCACCCTTTCTTGAGTGGTTATTCTTCTTTCGCACGAAAATTCGGTTCAAAACTTCTCCTTTGTCACTATCTTCTGAAAGATCTATTGCGTTTGTAAAAAAACGGAAAAAACAGTTCGATTACATATTTTCTGAACAACAACACCTGCTAGTTTCATGCATTTCCGAACAAAAATAAATTAAACTCATGTCATAAAGTTGCCCTTTTGAATTTGAGAACAGCCAAGAATGAATTCATTCTTTAGAGAAAGATTGAAAAGCAAAATTTCTGTTGCATCTATCATCCACTGAAACCTGTTTAATAACAAGTATATTAGCACGACGTGTGGCATTAAATTTAGTTTTTTCCTGAGCTTTCTCTTGTCTCGTAATTAAAATAAAATCGTCAAAGTCCTAAATTTAAGAATGTTCTATTTTAGTTTGTATTTTATAATTTTGTCAGTTATTTGCAAAGTACTTCAATAATTAAAATGTCGCTGATAAATAACGCATAGGGTAGAAATAATAGGAAACATACTAATTTTGAAGGGAAATACTTTGCAACAAATGGTATACGTGCAAACAGATATCAAACATTGGTTCCTTTTCTAAAATATTTTTTATAAATATATATACTTATTTTAATGTTGCTGTGTGAACATAATACGTACATTCAGTAGATCATAGCCATACATAGTCAGTATGACAATGTAGACATAGTCATACATTGAGTAGTTGCTCTCTACATCTGTTTTTACTTAAATTGCTGCTATTATGTCATTTATGTTTCGAAATTAGTAAAATTTCTATTCTTGCACAATTTAAGGTAGTTATCGTGATATATCACAAATATCAATATTAACCCGTTGATATATTGCGATGTTAAATTTCTGATATCGTCCAGCCCTACTGAGTGATCATCAACCATGTCCATTTATTCTATTAAAATCCATTGTTCAACTAAGAAAGTTCTTTTAAGGTTAGAGATTCTGTATAAATGTTTATGTGAAAATATATGAATTTTTAAACTTATTTACTGTAAATCTATTCTGGAAAAAAAAAAAAAAAAAACATTATGCAAAAGATTCTCAGAATTGCATCATACTAGTTGATTCAAAATAGAGGCTATGGCGATTATCGTTTAAACTACTGATGAGAGAAACGTTCTTTCAATTGCAAAAAAAGGCATACAAATCGCATACAGCTTTTGTTTTATGATGGGCTGTATGAATATTAAAATGAGAAATTTTACTTTTTATATGGCCCCTAGGTCCTAATAATTCTAGAAAAATACCAAATTATCACATTTTGAATGTTATGAAATTTAAATATTTACCTGCAATATAAATATTTCTTTCTGTTTTTAATCCCAGAAAACACTAAAATATATCAATTTAAAGGAGGTGGTCTCTAAAAAAGTGTAGCCTATGGGCCTGGAAGGTAATTTGTTTGTTTCTGTTTGTATGCACAAAAAATTTTATTAGAGTATACATCTAGCTAAAGCATTCTGTAAAAAAAAATAGATTTTTTTTGTGTAATCCTTTAATATGCTTAAATTTCCTCAAAAATAAATAAATAAATGTGAGTATTTTTCTGCAGAGTTGTCCCTAACAAATGCAAGGCTGTGTACGAAAATTTTTGTGAGGTTTTTTTCCCCTTTAGAGTCTTGTATCGAGTTTGATCAGGTTGACGATAATTTTTAGGGTTTCGTTTGACTAAAGACTATTTGTCTCACTCCTGTCAATCTAGAGTTCATTCTTGGAAACAAAATTTAAATATAACAATAGCTACAAATTAAGCATACACTAGATCAGCCATACTCAACCTGCGGGCCACATGTGGCCCAGCAGCATTCAATGTGCAGCAAGAAACACACTCATTAATCCATATTTATAATATTAATTAAGTTAATACATAAAAAGTGCCGTATTTTATGGAAGAAACGATGCACTCGTCGTAAGCGTCACACTCCTCAAAATTGTCTGAATAAGCTTTAAAATATCGTAATCACCACACCTGCCGTAAATGCTGCACCTGTGGGATCGCTATTTTTGTCGACAGTGTTTCATTGACTTAACTTTAATCAAAGTTTTCTGGACAGTGTAGGGTACCTCCTTTTTAATAACTTAAGATTCTACAATTTTATTCAAAATATTTAAATGTTTTAAAATTTTTATGTAATTTTTAAAATAAGGAGACGTCAATTGCTTTTAAAACCATCCAGAGCGCGGGGCATGGACCCCTCTCCTTAATCGCTCGCCATTTTTTTTAAGTAGTCCGCACAACTTAGTATGCTTTTTACGTCGTATACACTTTAGGCCTTCTTTAGTTTCTATTCGAAACCCTCAAAATCTGAGTCATCAATATCTGAGTGGAAAAGTTGTAAATTTTCTTTGTTCACCTGTATGGTTCGGTATCATCATCAGAAATGTCAGTTTTCATTATTGGCAAAGTCAGAAAGTTTTGCATTGTTAAGCAGGAGACTTGAAAACAATCTTGAGGAATTTTTATTTTATCCAAATTTTTCGTACACACACACAAAAAAAAAAAAAAAAAAAAAAAAATCGTAAACGCCGCACTTTTCAAACTCGTAAACGCCGTGGCGTTTCTTCCATAAAATATGGTATTTAAGATGTTCACTGTTGTTTTACATATTTTTATGGGAAAACACAATCTGTTCTGTTATTTAAAATTATGCTAAAACATCTTGGATGCCATTTTCTTAGTGAAGAGTTCTTTTTACATGTCCTATTTATGTTAATCTCCAACACTTATCAAACATTGTTAAATATTAATTTTATTTGCTGTATATATTTGTACAGTAAACAAATAATAAAAAAGTTTTTTTGCATTGAACAAAACTGATTTATTGGAGAAAATCTCCTCATTATTTTTTTTTTAGAACACAGAAATTTTGCATTGGTATATTATTACATTTTATTATATAGCTAATACTGCTTTTTAGGGTTGAATGTTTCTCGTGGGGAAAAAAAGGCATCAAATCATTTTTACGCTAGGCATCAAAACATTTTTACGCTACTCTTTCCAAACAAAACATTTCAC
The DNA here is from genome assembly GCA_963932465.1 of Maratus speciosus. Taxonomy (NCBI): domain Eukaryota; kingdom Metazoa; phylum Arthropoda; class Arachnida; order Araneae; family Salticidae; genus Maratus; species Maratus speciosus. Next base: position 197,101 of record CAWVRF010001438.1, on the reverse strand, counting down.
GGCCCATTTCTTCAACATTTGTACTAAAAATTTACCATGAAATTTATTGTTTGGAAATAGTGGTGTTAAAATTTTTTATGACATTCCTTCTGCTACAAATGTTCAACCACACTGATAATATTAACTTGGTTATAATGTTTTTTTTAAGTATGTTGTGGCCTAGAGCTAGCATCACAAATATATGTTTGTAGCCCGTTTGAAAAAAAGGTTGAGTATGGCTGGATTAGATGATTAAAAGCAATATTTTCTGCTTTTGAATGTCCGCACTTAACATTTTATTCATAAAAGTTTTATATTTTATAAATATCAATTTTTAAATATCTAAATTTTATTTTGAAATAAATAACTTGCCGTAAATTGCAGTCTAAGTAAATGTCTTATTTGAAAATGTGGCATGTATAAAAAAAATGGTATGTGTACAGGGCCCGATTAACCTCTGAATCTAGAGAAAGCACAATATCATTTGGGGGGGGGGGGGGGCTCGCATATGGTAAAATGTTTTTAAATTCTACATTCATGGAATCATTTCAATGACACAAATGTTATTCCCAAGAGGAAGTTAGCAGAGTTGGGCTTTTCTCAAACAGCTATTTATATATCCCCTGCTTATGAGATGGAGTACTATATTTGCGACCAGTGTAGTTGTTGTATGTTTAATTGTTTGTTTGTTTCTAATGAGCATCTAACGATGTCAAGTGATTGATTAACAGCCTATTAATTATTTAAATTTCTGTGTTGAAGTTTCTTGAAGTATTGTCAATTTTCTGCAGCATTAGGTTTAGCCAGTTTTAATAACCAAAAAAGCTTGATTAATAAATAAATATATTTGATAAAAATATTGTGCTTATCAGTAATATCAGCATTTTTTTTTATATAAATAAATTTATACTCTCTTCATGAAAACCATGAGTTCAGTCATATTATCAAGAATTACATATTAAAATACATATGGAATGATATAAAACCAAAAAATTCTGTAAATTTGCCCCTACATCTAAACTGTAAGTTTCATTGTTTACATTTGCGTTGAAGGGTTGTAGATTTGAGGGAGTATACTGTATATATTTTTCTTTAGATTTTATTGTTTTAGCGTTAGAACTGTTATCTAGTTTTGTATTACAGGATTTGTTCCATGTTAAATAATTACATATTTAGTTTAGAAGCCTAGTTATTTGGGTTACTAGTTTATTCAAACTTGAACTGGAAAAAACCCAAAAATGTTGATTATAATTCATATCATTGTGGCCACTAAGTGTAGCAGATATAATATCAATGTTTAGTTGGTAGCCAAATGACTTGGGAAGAACGTCAAAAACATAATTAAGAAGGTTCTGATTTCTTGGGAGGGGGGGGGGGGGGTGGACAAACTTGAAAAATGCAACTTAATAAACTAGTAACTTAGGCTTCTAAGCTAAAAATATAACTATTTAATCTGGAACAACAACAACAAAAAAAAACAATATACAACATTTGACAGCAGCGCTGCCGTTAAAATAGTAAAATTGAAAGAATATAAATTGCTATGAAATTAATGCTGGAAGTATCTATTTATCCCCGTCCCCGTTATCACTATTTATGATCAAATTTCCTGCCACTTGATTGCTAAGTTTTGGAATTACTGTTTTTAAGCTGATCTGTGTGTGAATATGAAAGTATTGATTATAGAACATCTGATACTAGAAGTTAAGAATCAATTCTTATTGTGATAGATGTTGTTTTATGTGATGTTTATGTTTATTGATACTTGATTTTTCTAGAATCGCCCATCTCCAACTCTCATTCATATCCAAATACATTTTTTTTTCTTTTGAAAAATATTCAGAATTATCTTATAAAAAATCAGGTGATCAGATATATTTTAAGTTAATTAAACCTCAAGTCCAAACTGGTTACTTTCTGATACATTTTTGTTCACAAACATATCAAATTGACAAGTGCTGTTATTAAAGCTGTTCTTAAAATTTAAAGGAGCTACTTTACTGAATTCATTTTTGCTCAAGAACACTTGAAAGTGGAAGATGTTATTCAGAAACTATAGTAATCGAATGTCATTTTAACCTTGTTTTGATAAAAGCAGATCATTCTGGAAATACACTCAAAGTAGGTATTCTGAACTGAATCACCGAAAGATAGCACATGAAAACCTGTTGCCCCACAACAAGAATCACTTACAATTTGAAAAGTAATTTATTTATCAAGGAATGAAAAAAAACTGCTTCAATAGTCAAACTCATCAATGTTATGCCTTCACATTTATAAATGGCTCAGAAAGTTCTGTGTTGTTGACTCAGGAATTTTAAAATTATCATAAGAAACTATGTAATCAAACTCTTTTTTCATTTTTTAATTTCATTTCATTATTAATAAATGTTTGGTTCTAATTTGGGAAACTGTATTTCATCTTTCGTGACAAAATGTTATTTTTCACAAAATTTATGAGCCCCAAGAAAAAAAAAAACCTGTATTGGCCTGCCTGCATATTTTTTAAACTACTTGACTGAATGACATCCTGTTTGGTATTTTATTCAAAGTAAAAATTTACCAAAAATAGAACTCTCATTAATATGATCAGTAAAAATAAAAGTGTATTGCTATGAGTTTGTTTTGTCTTTTTTTGAAGGAATCTATATATCAAAATATTAATTTAAAAAGAAATATTTACACTTCTACGATTGTACATTTAATGATGTGCCATTTTAGGACTGTCCTATGTTATTTTTGTGCAGTTCTTCTAATTTTGACGACTACGCCATATTTTTGTTTTTAATGGGACAAATATTCGGTATTCGGCCCTTTTGCTGAATATTGAAGGCTTGTTGGTCGAATGCTTCAGCCGAATATTGCTAAAATCTCACTGAATATTGAAAGCTATCTTGTCAAATAAATTCAGGAAAAAAGTTCCGTTATTTGCAATTTTTTTAAAAATCTAAATTGGCTGCTTTCTGGGACATTCATGAAGTCATTTTCGTTCTTGCAAAAAATGCACAGTTATTCAGATACTAAAAAATATACAGCCTTTCTGTATTTCCTATAAAGGTTTTTAATTGTCAGGGAAATGTCTTAAATAGAGAATGATATGTTACAACTCAAGATGTAAAAGCTCTAATAGAAAAAAGAAAAACACTTGAATATTCATCACCATCTGCAAATTCCATGCACATATAAAAAGGGCCTTATGAAATTCATAATAACTTACTTTCTGTTTTCTATAAAGTAAGAAATGTAAAAATTCATTCACTAGGTGCATTAGCTAAGATTCATTTTCAAGATGGAATATCAAATATCACTATTCCAAGTACAACTGTACATCTGAAAACAGAACTAGTGTCAAACTAGATAGTCACTAGATGGCGCAACCTGATTTATGAAGATTGTTTTATAAATATTTAAAAATATTTAAAAATATAAATTTTAAAAATATTGAGCAAAATAATATTTTAATTCTATAGTTTTCACTTTAAAATAATTATTTGCATGATTATTGGATTTAATATGTAACATTATTATGTGTATATATTTTTATTTACATATTCTTTCATTCATGCTGTTATCAGTTTCTGGGTATGTTTTTAATGCTTATTGAATTGCCGCTATGGGTCTCAATGCACCGCCCCCCCTTCAAAGTTCAATGCTTATTGAATAAGTGGAATATTGTATGTGCTGATTCCAATGTCAAAGACTTTGTTAACATACATATTCTACGTTAACCATACCTTTTGCTTTAATGTAATTTGTGCAGAACAGACTCATTCTTTCAAATTTATTTATCATTAGGGACACAAACCTTCCACAATAAAATTTACTTGATTAAAGGTTATTTGGGAAAATATCGTCGCATGAATTATGAGAGAGAGAGTGTAAGAATATTATTGATTTTGAATGCAAGAAAGGATAAAAGTATCATTTGATAGTAAAAGTTAAATAAATTCTTTATATTTTAATGGAAATATCTTATTATTCTGACTTACTGTAAATCAATTTGATATATCTTACAATAAAAGGATAAAATGCAATTTTGTAATTTTTTGGGCTAAAATAAGTTTTTCAAATTTAAAAATAAATTTAAAAAGTACATTTAAGAGTAGTAATGATTAATGAGTTCCTTTTTTAGATAAAATGTTTATGCATTACTTTCCTGTAGATAAAGTTATGATATTATAATTCAGATGTAGTAAAAGTTATTTTATTAGAAGTTGAAATATTACAAAAACAAGTTATTCAAAAACGTAAACAGATAATAGAACATAAATTTGTTTTTAATTCTTTTTCCACTTTAAAATTCTATATATATACAGGGGTGGGGAAATGCATCATTTTACTCACCACTGACGACTGAATTTTCTGACAGGGCGAGTGAATTTTTAGGTAGTCTTTGAAAACTACAAACTATAGAGAGATGCAAAAACTTTTTTTTTAGTAGTTAGCTATATTTTTCAGCTTTCTTAATTACTGGGATGTAAACATGGTACTAAGTTCTGTTTTATATTAAACTTTCATCTCTTGTTTATATTTCTTAATTTTACAGGGGAAAAAATATGAAAATGCATTATAGTAATATTGTATTGTAACCATACGTTGCATTGTACTGGCTGGTGAAATAAATTGTTGGCTAGTAAGATTTTCTAGAAATGCCCCACCACTGTATTTATATAATCAAAAGTTATTTTCTTTATTGGAAAAAAATCGGTGTTTGACCTAAAATTTGGCCGAATATTCAGCCAAATCACTATTCATCCCATCCCTAGATCCAACCTGGCTCAACTCTACTCATTATAAAACTTAAAAAATCAACCCAGTCCCAACCTCACTCAATTTCTGAAGAACATGCCAATATTTCTTAATCAACATTACCCTACAATTAGAGTTTTTTAAAAGATGGTTAAGGAAAATCATAATTTTAAGGCTAAAAAAAAATAAATTTATATTTTGAAAAATATTTCCCTATAATTACATAAACCTTTAGTATATGTTTTATGAACAAATAAATTTGCAAGATTCATTCACAGTGGATGAAGAAGCAATAAATACTGCTTATAAATGTTATAAAAAAATTCTTCGGCATGTTAATGTAATATAAAATGTAAAAGTCTTTTCCACATCAAATGTGGTCAAATTAATTTGTACACCCAAAACACGGTCTGTGTTATTTTTCCACAATTATGAGACGAACGTTTCAAGATTGATTCTAATTATTTTAATACTCAGTCATAAAAAAAATTTTTACTACTTCATTTCCATAAAAAAGGATGCTGGTCGATTATTACCCCAGAAGTGACCAGGAATAATTCTGGTGCAATTCCTGATCACTTAAAAATTATAATTATTTCAATTATAAGTGCATATGTATTTAAGCAAACATTTCATCATACTACAGTACAGGCATAAAAGGATTCTTATTCCATGCCAAAACTGGGAACAATATCTTTAATGGTTTTTATAATAATTGGATGTTGTTGATTTTTGACCAGGAATTACCACAGACAACTCTACTAATTTAAAATTAAATATACCACATAAATGTTAAATATTAACACATTGCAACGAGCAAAAGTGGAAGTATAGATGAAATGGCATTACTTGAAGAAAATATGGCATTACTTGATTATCCCGTCGACCAAAAAATTATCTCTGAACTATATGATTAAATGCCAGTAATGGTTGATCGTAAATGCTACATTCACCTGACATTAAACATGATACACATGTTTGTTACATCATCGGGTGATTTTTAATTAGATTTTTTATAAGGATTTTTATTAATGCTTTACTAATTTATTTGTTCTTTTGTTATTTAAAATGAAAATTATGTTAGCTTGTATAATTTGACGAATAGTTTGGCAATTTGTATAATTTGCTGAAATTGGTCGATGGGATAATCAAGTAGTACTGAAAATTTTGTTATCTTCTTGTAGGAAAGACGGTTGCAAGTCGATATTTTTAGATAGCCACTCTTTTCCTCCAGTGGTCCTGTGTCAAGCACTAATTTTTCTTTTATCTATCAGACAGCTGAAAATAAACATTTATCTACCCATCTCCTTTGATACTTTTAAGAATTTTTATATCAGATTACAGTTAATAAAAAATGGGTACTTGTTAGTTATACTGTCGCCAAATAGTAAGATTAAAGGCCAATAATGGTTGATCGTAAATGTCACATTCACTTGACAAGACATGTTTACGTCATCAAGTGATTTTTATTTCGACGTTTTATTTGTATTTTTGGTACTTCTTAGTTATCCCGCCGACCAAATTACTGTCGCCAAATTGTAAGATTAAATGCCAATAATGTTTGTCATTAATTAATTAATTTTAAGATTAAATGCTAATAATACCATTAACTCGACTTTTTATTTGTTTTTTTTTTAATGTTTTACTAATTTACTTGTTCTTTCGTTATTTAAAATAAAAATTATATCAATTTGTATAATTTGACGATTTATATAATTTGGCGAAATTGGTCGATGGGATAACTAACAAGTATCAAAAAGGTCATGCATCTGATTAATTCCTTTGAAATAGATAAAGTGATGATAATTCAGGTACATAAAAACCTGTTGGCACAGATGCCATATATGCCCCATATTGGCATGATTTTTTTCTGACGCCAATGTCATATACGCACTGGGTACTTAACTGGCGCCAAAGTGTCGTTATTTTGCTTGATATGGTAATGAGGTTTTCGCCAAATTGGCATCGGAAAAAAATCGCACCAATGTGGGGCATGCATGATATCTGTGCCAACCTGTTTAGTTTATTTTTTATGAAAAGAAGAATACTATTTTTTTTCTGTTTACGATAAATTTCATTCACACCTCCCTTCACCATTTTATTTAACATAATAAGATGGTTATTTTTAGGTTAAAGTTATGTAGTGCAAAATGAATGCTTAAAACATATATCTCAAACAAATAAATACAAAAGTGAAATAAATATATATTTTTTCATTAAATAAGACCTTTAAAATTTTGATTTATTCATTTTTCACTCCTTTGTTTAACTCAATTTAGTTTTTATATGTAAAGATGAAATCTTGGGAATTGATTTTTATCCCACTTCTTGATATGGTAATTATAAAAGTACAAAAGGTAGTATGAATTATAAAATCAAATTTGGTGCCTAAGCTAAATTGCAATGGAAATATTTTTGAAAAATCATGCAGCCATGGAATTAGACATGATTTTCTTTTAAAAACTATTTATACTTAGTTTTTAAAAGAAAACCATTCTTTTCCGGTCACATGACATGTTTTTTGCGCAATGAAAGGTGGGGAATTTTGTAAATGTGCATTATAATGCCTGTATACCACATTCCCCACCTGTCATTGTGCGAAAAACATGGGTACTACTTAGCTATCCCATCGACAAAAAATCTATCGCCAAACTATAAGGCCAAATGCCAATAATGATTGATCGTAAATGTCGACTTTAAGCAAGTTACGCATATTTACGTCATCAAGTGATTTTTATTTCGACATTTTATTTGTATTTTTATTAATTCTATACTAATTTATTTTTTCTTTCGTTATTTAAAATAAAAATTATGTAAATTTGTATGGTTTGGTTGAATTGATTGACGAGATAACTAAGTAGTATAAAACATGTTGTCATATGACCAAAATTACTTATATCTTGTTAAGTAAATTATAAAAGAAAAAAAAATGGAAAAAGTGTTGATTACAAACTATGTCAATAGCCATGTCTGCCAGTTTTATACCTTTACATTTAAAATGAGTCTAAGTTTTACATTGTTAAACTGGGAACTTGACAACCACTTTAATCATTGATTTATAATTGGATATAAAAATTGATTTTTTTGTTATTTGTTTGCTTAATGTCAAATTTTTTACAAGTATACCTCAAAGTTACGAAAGCTAAGACATTTCAATCCACCTTAAATATAAAAACAATTTGGTTAAGCAATAAATAATCTTTTAACTTTAGCTAAAAGCGGTACTTTCAGAATATTTTCTTTTTTTGTAATAGCATTTAAACAAAAAAATTAAAATTGCTCCAATAACCTGAGTTGATGAAAATTAGATATTCCTTTTTAGTTATCGAACAATTCCACATCAGTTTTACTTAAAGGCATTTTGATGTTAAAATAGCTACTGTTTTTGTTTTACATATTAGTTTAATAATTTTGTTTAAAAAGATAAAAAAACTAAAATTCAAGTTTTAATAGCATATTTAATTAAATTATAACAGCATGTATCTATTATCCCCCCCCCCCCCTCCCTGCAATAAACATGACAAAATCTGATGGCAGAAGATAAGCAGATTTTCACCCTTTTACTTTTTAAATAAAATACAAATTTTTAAACGAAGTGTTAAAACAAATGTTCACTTTCTTGATTTACTTTCTGCATTACAATACACTTAAACTAAACTTGAAATAAAACATTAAAAATACACATACAAGCACACAAACTCATAGACATTAATATACATTAAATTAATTTTATTAGCAATAATATAAACATAATGATGAAAGATCAACAGATTTGTTATCAAACTTAATTTTTTAAAAGGTAGAAATACTTTTTTTTAATTTATCATGTGTAACAAACCGTTCGCGACAGAAAAGTTTTTAATTTAACTCTTCCTAATAATGACATTAGATTAGATGTTATGAATGATTTTCATCTAGTAATATTACAATCATCCGATAAAAATAATTTTGAATTAACTTCATTTAAATTTATTATTCCGATAATTATTAAAATGATAATGTTTTTTTTTTAAATTTGATGGTTAGAGTTAATATTTTTTATTAAACTCTTTTTGAATCACATCTATACGATCGAGGAGAAAAAAATGTAAACAACTTGGAATTCTCTGAACCCTGCCCAGTGCGTTTTGATTGGTTCTCGTCGATGAAGTTACGGTCAGAGTCAAATTTCAATTTTGGTCAGGGTATCAGAGTCCTCTGGCGAGCGACTTCATACATTAAACCCAAATCAGTCTGCCTGTAGTAGTATCTAAGTATGCCTTGCTACTACCTCATTTGGATGTATTTTTTTGCATTTCCCCGAGTATTGTGAAGATATTGTATACTTCTGTTACGTGCGCCAAAGAAAACATGTATTTTAATTTTAAAAGTTAAAAAAATTACCACAATGTGTCAAAAGAACATCCTTTTTATGAATTTAAATTTCGCGAGTTCCAAAATTAAAACTAAAAATCGTGAGTTTTTTCATAAACTTCAAGTTAAGGCTGTTCATAAAGTTAAGGCTGTTCTCAAATCCAAAGGAGCTATTTTCTGACATATTTTTTAATTAATTTTTGTTCGGAAACGCATGAAATTGACAGGAGTTCTTATTTAGAAACTATGTAATCGAAAGATAGTTTCCATTTGTTGGTAAAGGTATAAGATCTTTCAGTTGATTTTTTGAACTGAATTTCGGACGCAACATTGCAGTAAAGGATAAAAACCGGCCGTCACGCAACCACAATTGCTCATAACTCTATAAGTAATTTATTTATGAAAAAAGGAAAAACTCATTTCAATTCCAAATCGCTTTAATAGTCAGGCCTACAAATTTTAAGCCTTTACATTTAATGAGTCAGAAAGTTTCGCGTTGTTGAGCAGGGAACTGGGGAAGCACCTTAAGCATTTGCAGGTTAGTATTTTGTAATTAAGTTGCATGCCAGGTAGTCGCTTAAAACATAAGTCATTCCATATTGTTTTAAACAAAGGTGCATGCCATAATAGGTGTCAGGCACACTCACTAAAATAAAAATACCCTAGCGCACAGCCCCATTACCGAAGATAAACCCGTCAATATACTTAGAGATAAAAATATTTCTGAATTTTTCATTCAGCTAATAAGACTAATCTTTCATAATTGGGTTCACATGATTATATAACTTTCCCCTATAATTCTATGACTAAGCAACGGAAAACAATATGTTACGCACTAAAATCTTCCCTTAAAAACTAATACGTCAAGTCTCATGGAAATCCGTTCTGAAGATTTCAAGTTATATGCACCCGGAACGAAATTCCTATTTGAATTTTATATATTTATCAGGTTATTTTGAGTAGTTTGATTTGATAACTGTTAAATTCGTGTTTTATTTTATTTTATTTTTGGCGTTTTAATTTCGTTTGCCAATTTAGTTATTGAATATTACGCGAAAGCAAACAAATACTGAATTATTTACAATGTTTTTGAACAATTGAGTTAATCTTTTGTATTTGGGTTGCAAGCATATTTAAAAAATATGTATGTTTAAAAATTATTTTAAAACGCATAAAAAATTCGTAAATTGAGAGAGACATTACAAACAAATATCACTGAAAGTACTTTTGTTTTCTATAATACGTTGGAACAATCGAATGTACAATGTTTAGACGTTAAACTGCAATAAAAGGGAAATTAGTTGTGTTAGGTTGTTGCCACCGAAAATATGATACCAGCGTTACTCATAGACATGTCTTTTCTTTATACTATTGCATTAAGTGTAAACAGGTTCATCTTTCGTAATCGGGTTGCACTCAACTTTAAAAATATCCATGCTTAAAAATTACTTTAAAATCCATTAAAATCAGAAAACTGAGGTGCAATTTTCAAACAAATTTCATTTGAGAGAACGTTTTTCTATTCGACATTGTAAAAAATGAAATTGTGTGATGTTTAAAAGTTAGAAAATTTGCAGTAAAGGCACATTTTATGGGTTACAATTTATGGGCACTGACATAGCGATTTTACTTTATAATGTAGATAATACCATACAAACGAGAATTTCACTAAGTGCTGCGCAATTTGGAGGAATTTCTTTTTTTTTCGTATTGTCAGGAAAATCACATATTTTTCTCTTATACCCGCCAAAGAAAACGTGCATTCTGTTATTAAAACTCAGGGATTTTACTATGGTTGCAAGACAATAACGCCATGTTTTTTGATTGTCTTTATAACGATTTGTGGATGGGAATGCACAAATTTCAGTTATTGTGATTGCCGTATTATTTCGTTTTAATTTATTTTACCTGGAAGGCTTCTTATAATTGACACGGGCGAAGCCGGGTAGTTCTGCTAGTTAGATATATTTATTCAATTCAAGATTCATTTGGAGAAACCAACCAGCGCAGCGTAGCGGGGGAAAGGCTGCTGGATTATATATAATTTTAAACTTCCTCCAGATAGTACTTTTATGCTAGTTGCGCTCATAGTGTAAAATTGCATAAGCAGTTTAAAATCATTTTTCACGGTCGAATTTCTCTTTGATCTTCAGAATAAGCATTCATAATCATAAGTCATAATACACTATCTGGCGCAGAAATGATGTAAGTAATCGATTCAGGAAAATCGCGCACGCACATTGCATTACATTTGTTTTTAACTTGCCCATAACCTCTTCGCTACCTGGGTCCACATGTGGACCTCTATGTCATAAAAATTAAACTGTATGATTTTTTTTCATTTTAACTTCACTTCTTAATAGATGAATGTTTTTTGCTTTAAAAACAAACCGATAAATGACAACATCTATATGCCGATTTCCTCTTAAAGTAAATGTTATTTTCATCTGAGATTTCAAAATGCCTTCAAGACAGTGTGGCCAAGATAGTGAGAAATTTTCTTAAGTATTTAGCTTAAATCCTTTAAAATAAAAAATTTTAAAGATTTGTCTATTAGTCTCTTCTTTAAAGCCCTTCATTTTGTGAGTTTGTGAATTTAGGTTAGTGATAATTTTATTGATATTTTAAGAGGATTTGTAATTTTAGACCCATATTTGTGAAACTAAATTACTAGTCCCCTAAAGGATCAGTTTCAGAAAATTTCTTTTTTTTCTGTCATCTACGATGTCATTTTGGGCTAAGATATCACTCTGACTACCTAGGCGTCAATTCGTATCTTTGGCACGGAAGAAAAATTAAAGTGTGCGAAAAAGAAAATGTAGTGGACAACCTCTGTAGGAAGAGAATTTTTTAATACATATATATTTTTTATTTTTCATATACAACTATCACTCCTCCAAGTTAAAAATTTGACAGATTCATCTCAAAATTTAAATAAAATTGATGTTTTGTAATAAACTGTAGGACAGTTACGTCTTATATAATAGTTTTAATCATGAACTTTGATGCATACATTATGAAGTTTACTTAAAAACGTAGATAAAAACACATAAGACAAAACTTTTAAAACATGTGAAATATGAAAGCAAAATGCTAAAAATCTTAAACCAACAAGTTTCAGATACACTGTAGCCACCTTCAGGGTGACTTTTTCCAGTGTCGAGAAATTCAAAATATTTATGGATTTTTCAAGTGTATGTAAACATATTACTTTGAGTTTGCTGCTATCATTGAGCAATCTATCAAAATATAGTACTATTAGCAGTAAGAAATTTCTTGAACCTTGAGTTAAACAAAATTATTACGTTGTTTCAAAAAATGTAACCATAACATAGGTATGTTATGTGATACTCCCTCGTTGTAAACATTATTTAATCTCTTTTCAATTTCCAGTTATTCTCTAATCAGACTTTTCGGTGGATAATTACTTGGCCAAATAATTTTCACATTATCGTAATAGATTTCTTTAATATTATAGAAATCGATTATGATAATGCGAAAATTATTTATCCAAGTAATTATCCGCAGAATTAGTTTAAATGAAGTGAAATTGAAATGAGATTAAATGAATTTATCAACGAGGGAGTAACGTATATCGTTCCTAATTTATGCATTTTTTTTAATAAGGTAATAATTACGTTAAAGTACGTCAAGGTTAAAGAATTTTTTTATAGTTCATAGTATTTTATTTGATAGATGGCGCAATGGTACCAGCAAGATCACGTAAAAAATCCATAAATATTTTGAGTTTCGCAATACTGGAAATAGTTACCTTGAGGAAGGCTACAGTGCACCTGAAACTTGTTGGTTTAAGATTTTTAGCATTTTTACTTTTATAATTTACTTGTTTTAAAAGTTTTACCTTATATGCTTTTATCTACGTCTTTAAGAAAACTTCATAGGGTTTGTATCAAAGTTCATGATTAAAACTATATATATATGTAATAATAAAAATTTTCCCCCTTTTATCTTAGTAAAACTATTTTAAATTCTTAATATTTTTCCTTTTTTACCTATCTTTAATAATATCTTAATATCTTTTGTCTTTTATTTCATGCTTTTAAACCTGCGTATTATTTTATTATTATAAAAACCTTAATCCATTCGTCTAATCTTATAAAACCCATTAAATTACTTTTTCATTTTATTCTAAAACCAAAATTATTTTTGTTTCGAATGTTGTTATAGCATTTATTCGATGATGTTCTTTTTCCCACAATTCCTTGCAAGCTTCCCGCCAGCATTTAATTGCGTTTTAATACTGGCGCCGAGTATAAAGAGTTCATTATCGACGTCACGCGTTCGTCACCATTCCCATCGAATCGTAGCCTGTCTCCTGCCCCCGGTGGCGTAGCCAGGATTTCGTTTCGGGAGGGGGGGGGGGGTCCAAAACTTTTCCTTCAGGTTATACATGTAGTAAAACTTGTCAAGATAAAATCCCAAATATTGGTGAAATATTCCGTTTTATACAGGTTTTTGTGTTTTCAGGTGTAACTGTATAATATTCTTTTCAATAGCACTGTGAAACATTTTCGTTTGAGACAGAATTCCGTTATAGGCAGGTTCCATTTTTACAAGTTTTGCGTATTTATATAAATATACTTATTTATATTACATGAATAGTAAAACCTGTCAAAATAGTAATTATCTCTAACAGAATCCTGCCTTAAAGGGAAGCATTGCATAGTCTGAATACGTATTGCCATACAATTAAATTTGCTAAAAACCTGTCTGAAAGGGGATTTTCTAATGAAACACAGTAAAACCTCTGAAAACGGAATCTTTCTATAATGGAATCCTGTCTCAAATGGAAGAGTTTCAAGATCCCGACGAAATGAGCAATAGATCTTATTGAGGCAGTGTATCTTAGAAGTACAATTAATTATACTTCTTTAAACGGAAGCTTGTCTAAAATGGAACTTTTTCTAGTCCCTTGCGATCACGTCTTTACAGGATTGACTGTGTATGCATAATAGAAGTATTTCGAGTAACTTTAAGAATTTAGGTATATCCTTATTTAATTTCTTAATTAAAAAAATCATGGGTAAAAAAAAGTAAGATCAATCTCTGTAACTGCAGCTAATAATACATTGAAGTTACATTAATATTTATCAGTGAAAATGATTTTACAAACATTATGATGTAAAAAACTGAGCGAGTATGAAGAGAATTAATTTAATTAGAAATTAATAGTAATTTATTTAAATGAAATTTCATAACACATAACATTTACCTACAATAAAGTTAGGATCAAGTGGTTAAGTTTAAAACAGCAATTTCCATGTTTAATTTCTTGCCATTGAACTAAGAACTTGAGCTGTATTAGACATTGGATAATGATTTCACTTAGTCTCGGTGAGCCGTTAGTTGCGAGTTTTTGAGATAAAGTTTTAATCTTTAAGAAAAAGATCTTGCAATTTCAGCTGCAGAAACTAGTAATGTAAGAAGCACACATATCGAATATAGTTCATGCCAGGGTTACCAGTTTGGTCTCCAGTTTCAATTCGAAATTTCAAATTCACACCAGAAGTTTTGAAAGAAGAATCTTTATTTTCTGTAATCACAAAATTTCTGTCATTAAATAAAGCAAAAAATGCTATTTTTATTTTCTGGTGCGAATTTGGATTTTCTTAGTAAAAATGGCCAAACTGGTAACCCTGGTTCTTGCTGGAAAAAATAGTTTTGTTACAATTGTTTAAAACAACCATAATTCTTTTGGGTTTCTATGTTTCTCCATTTTTGACACTAAATTCGATCTAATAATTCCTTTCTACTGGTCGTCTTTCGAAGTTCATTTTTTGTAACAAATTTATTTGTGATGGACTAGCAAGCTTTTAAAATATTAGGATGTGTAAAAAATAATGGTGATTTCTGTTATTGTACTTCCCAACCAATTCGTTTTAGATGGTTCGAAACAGTTTTAGAGCATTCTCCAAGTTTAGCAGTAAGCTCTGGAATTTAGTACGTGAATCAGCTTCAATTTATGCTTTCGATTTCTTATTGTTAGAGACAAAATGTCACACAAGACCTCTCCATGCACAAAATTCTCATTGCCACCATGAAATTTCTTGAAGCAATTTCAAACTGGGCGTTCACAATTAGTAATTGGGGTCAAAGGAAATGTTGAATGCAGACATTTTTTTCGGGTGGAATTTCTGCAGCTCTGGAAGGGACACTTCGGAGTTCCGTGGAGGGGGTAGCACTTCTAGACTATTAATAAGAATAAAATCACAAATCTTTCGATTGCACCCTTAGCCCGTTCGGGACCAGCATCTTTTAAATGAATTTTATTCCTTTGACACCACTTTTTGTCAAATAATTAAATTTAGTTTATCAATCGAGAAAATTTCTTAATTAAATAAGGAAAATTTTATTTTTATTTTTTAATGGTATTGAAAACAAGTTCTGTAAGCACCTTTTGAAGATGCATATATGCACCCATGGTCTCAGAGAGGTTAAATAACTTGACATGAGGATCAGAAACCTCATCTCTATATATTTCACAGCTGCAATGATAAAAATGGGTAGGTTAGTGTGGCCATTTAAAATGATGCCCACCCATACCATGATTCCACGACCTTTGTATCGATGCCTTTCACGGATGTTTGCAGCTTTTTTGCATGCGTTTTCCCTCCATATGGTAACACGTCTGCAACAATTCTCCAAACAAAATCAGGATTCATCGGTAAAGAGAACTCGGCTCCAGCCCGTGCTACTCCAGTGACGATGATCTTTGCACCACTTTAACCGGGCGCATTTCGCTGTCGGTGTTTGTGGTATACAAATCATGGGTTTCCTTGCATGCAGCCCTTTTTTATGCAGCCTGTTACTCACAGTAAATCTGGATAGTCGAGTTTCTGTTCCTGCAGCGAACTTCCTTGCAATCTAAACTAACATCAGTTGCCTGTTTCTTTCAGCAATCGTTGCTAAATAACGATGTTGAGAATCTATTGTGGCAAGTTTTTTACCTTGACCTGTTTGAATGTGTACATTATCAGTGTCTTTTAACCGTTTCCATATTCCTGACATGACGCTTTTGACTATTTTTAAGTATTTACAAACCCCTGAAAGTGTCTGTCCTGCTTCCATTCTACCCATCGCACGCCATTTCTCGCAATCAGTAAGATGTCTTCTAGACGACATATTCCACCTACTACAAGTGAAAATTTTACCCCACTACACGTACAATCCTTGAAATTAGACTTCAAATCATCCACGTGCAATCCCTTTCATACGCAAACCGAAGGAACGGGCTAAAAAAATTGCATATTTTTCTGTAGCGAAAAAAAATTTGCATATTTTTCTGTAGCGAAGGCTAATTCCATTGGACTACGTATAACGTTGACATTGAGTTACCAATCAATCACCTTTGAAGTTCCATTTCATTGAAGTAGAACTAACACAAAGCGTCTTTTTATGGTTGTTCCTTTAATTTTTCTTGCCAGTGTATTTTGAAAAAAGTAACAAATAACCAATCCAAAAATAAAGTTACTTTTATTAATTGCTTGCAGCAGATTTAAAGTAACTGTTAATATTGTCCGTTATAAAGTGAACAAAGATAAGGGTCACGAAACTCAACCATTGTACCGTTATTGCGTTCGTATAAACTCGTTCTTTCCCATAAGTGTCGAGAAGTCCAAGTCCGTACCCATCGAAGTCCAAGATAAAGAAGTTTTACGTTTAATCTAGTTACAGTAAATTTGTATAAACGGAATAGCAGATATACTTGCATAGTTATCCTTCCGTCTCGGGACATTAAAATGTTTTTGTTTATGAGAGGATTCCGTGTTTACAGAAAACCTACCAAGACAGATTCACAATTGGAACAAGTTTCGTTTCAGATAGGTTTCAAACGTTAGCAAGCACAAATACACTGCTCAAAACAATTAAAGGATATTGCAGTTTTAGGTGGATTTTGAATCTGGTAAACTGTTTAGCTGATTGATACATGGTCGACAGACATAGTAGGTTATATGAGAATAAATTACACATGTTTGGCAGAAAAAAATGCATTTTATTGCGCATTTGTGTACTAAAGGAAAAAAACACAATTTGTGCATATGAGAAAAAAAGAATAAAAAAAGGTGTTTTCTTCAAAGAAAATCATTTTCAGTAGGGGTATGCTTTCCACGGGCGGCCAGCAACGTTGAACACCTTTGAGGCATGGACTCAATGAGGCTATTAATGACGAGTTGGGGTATTCTGCCCCACTCTTCCAGAAGAGCTCTTTCCAGTTCTTGGAGAGTTTGTGGGGGTTGTTGGCGGCCAGAAACTCGTCTTCCTAGAGCGTCCCAAACGTGCTCGATTGGATTCATGTCTGGAGAACACGCTGGCCATTCCATTCGAACGATTCCTTCCTCGAAAAGTAAATCCTCCACCAGGTTTGCACGATGTGGCCTGCAGTTATCATCCATTAAAATGAAGTTATTTCCGATTGCTGCAGCGTAAGGGACTACAATAGGTCTGAGGATCTCATCCCTATATCGGCGACCAGTCAGAGCTCCATCTCGAGTGATGTAGAGGTCAGTGCGCCCGTCAATGGAGATGCCACCATACACCAACACTCCTCCACCGCCAAATCTGACACTTTCGTGCACGAACGCAGGATTATTCCTACTGCCACGGTCCCTCCAGATGAAAATACGCCTATTATCCGGATGCACAGAAAAATGGGACTCGTCAGAAAATAGAATATTGCTCCATTCATTTCTCGCCCCACCAGTGGCTGAGAGGTTCTGCTCTCGAAGCTGGTAGACGGGAGGTGCTGGGTTCGAACCCAATCGCGCCCGTCGGCCTAACCGTTTCGGAGTTTTCGTGGTTTTCTTCGAAGCCTTGGATTTTCCATGCGTAAATACGGGTTAGGTTCCCTTAGAAAGACCCCCACGAAGGGCACTCCCCCTAGGGCCTATATCCCTCGAGTAGATAATCGGCCGTCAACAATCAACCCAACCCATTCATTTCTCCTCCAGTTGACATGCTCTGTTGCCCACTCCCTGCGGTCGCGACGATGCCTTGATGTTAATCTAACACATACCATCGGTCGGCGAGCATACAGACCTACAGCATGGAGCCGGTTTCGGACAGTCTGAGTTGAAATCATGGTGCCTGTAGCCGAGCGAAGGTGTTGTTGGAGAAGAGTAGTGTTCATGGTTCGGTGTCTCCGAGCTGTTAACGCTAAATACCGATCTTCATTGGACGTTTTTGCCCGTCTACGACCTTGCCCTGGTCTTCGGCCTGCACATCCACTCTCCAAAAAACGGTTCCAGATCCTGGAAATGACACTTTGTGACACTCCAATGGCTTGCGCTACTTCGGCTTGAGTTTGGGCCCCTTCTAACCTACCAACAATTCTCAAAGCTTCTGAATCTGTCGAATGACTTCGCTGAGACATCGTACTCATCGAAACAAAGCAATCACTGAATACCGATCATCCTTGTCTTCATTCTCTTTTATCCAGTTGAAAGTCAAATTTCATTCGCTGCCGCTGAAGCGACGTTTTTGACGTCGAACTCAAAATTTCCATACTCCACAGTTTGAAAACCAGAAAAATTTGCATTTGTGATTCTGTTCTTCTATTTTCGGCAAAAAAAATTTCGTTTATATCTTTATTTTATATAAAACTTCAAATATCTTTTAATTGTTTTGAGCAGTGTATATAGTGTTGATTTTGTCGAACCTTGAATTGCTTTCGTTTGAGATTGGTCATCTTCACAGATTTTCCTGTAATAGATGTATGCTTTTCATCAGTAGTGGTATAACAGCGGTTTCCAACCTGGGGTTGCGTACCCCTGGGGGTAAGTGGTAGGTCTGCTGGGGGTATGTGAAAATAATATCGCTGATGGCGGAAGTCACAAAAATGTTAGGAATATCAATGTAATTTTCATCGATTTATTATATGGTTGTGATAAGAAGATTACTAATGAAAAAAAAGCATGTTTACGTTATCTCCGTGAGTGGAGAGGGGGAAGGGGGGGCGTGTTTATGAGAAATGGGGGTACTCCGAAATGAAAAACCTAAGAAAGGGGTACGTGAAAGAAAAAGTTTGGGAAGGGAATACGTTTTAGAAGTTTTAAAGGGTACTGTGAAAACGAAAAGTGTTAAAACGGAAACCTGCCTAAAACGGAAAAGTTCATAGTCCCGACTTGAATTCGTTCTAGTCGAACTTGAATTGTTTTCCTTTGAGATAGGTCATCTTTACAGATTTTACTGTAATACATTTATGCTCTTCAGAGGTGTATTATAGAGTGAGTACGTTTTAGCAGTTTTAATGGATAACGTGAAAACGGAAAGTGTTTATAACGGAAACCTTTCTAAAACGGAAATGTTCATAATCCCGGCGAAAGACATATCTTTGAATTATACTTTCTAAGATGAACACCCGTTTAAAGCGGAATTTTTCATATGTTCTTTGTGATTCCGTCTTAGCCGTTTTTACTGTTGTATGCATGATTCAGTAAACTAGTTCTTTGTTCGGGGGGGGCGGGTCCGGACCCCCTGGACCACCCCTTTGGCTACGCCACTGCCTGTCCCGTTCCTCCCCCTCTCTCTGCTGGAGTTGGTTCTCCACTATTAATGTATCCGTCCGTTATCTGTTTATTTGAGTATTTATACTGTTACATAGACGAGGAGCGAGAGAATTTACATTTTCCCGATTGTTTAATAAATCCACGTCAATTGGGGTGAATGACTTTAATGTGTAGATCCTAATACTTTTAACATCTTAAGTTTTTATGAAGTGGATCAGCGATTATTCGAGAGTTGATGGACAAGCTACTGGAAATGTTACGATATGTGTTTGCCAAATAAACAACGTTTAAAGTTACGATGACTCTATTAATTATGCCATGGGAAATTCTTTCAATGTTTATGGAGCCTGTCTTCTACTCACCACCCTTACTGCACTCCGATATTCTCACGAT
This sequence comes from Maratus speciosus, assembly GCA_963932465.1. Lineage (NCBI taxonomy): Eukaryota > Metazoa > Arthropoda > Arachnida > Araneae > Salticidae > Maratus > Maratus speciosus. Next base: position 177,101 of record CAWVRF010001438.1, on the reverse strand, counting down.
AACGGAGTGTTGGCCTTGATTACTATATTACTTTTACTTCGAGATATACGAGTGTCGCCGGAATGTCACAAAAGTCGATAGCAAAATGCAACATATATATATATATTTTATGGTATGGCTGCCGTACTCAAGTTAAAAATAGATGGAACAGGTTCAGCACAACATTTATTTTTGTTGATAAGGCCTCGTGCTAAGTAATAGGAAATGAAACATGTTAAAAATATGTTTTATTACTTTCATATAAGGAATCGAACTCACTTTGAAAATACCTGAATAGGGCAATAATTTGCCTTGTCTTCATACTAATCTATTGAAATACAAGTTAATTTTAGCGAATGAAGGTCTATTTTTTATGATGTTAACATAGGAAATTTATTCTACATGTAACATGCATTTTGGGAAAACATATAGCGTTCCATTATACTTATTTTAAAAAATCTCGAGGATATATTTTTTTTCTTTCGTGCTTTTTAAAGCTTACTTTAATTCTTTTTTATTTTATTTTATTTTTTTTAAATTTTTTTCGAGTTGAAAAAAAGTTATATTTATCTAACAGGATTTAAAGTACTATAAACTACAAAATTTTTATCACGGATTAGATTAATATCTTTTCTAATTTTCAGTGGGTTTTATTGATTTAAAAGCCAGATTAAATATATAGAAAATCTATATGTAAAAGAACGCCAAATTCACCTTAAAATGTTAATTAAAAACATGAATACATCAAATGATTCATAGTTTTATTACTAAAATAAGTCTAAAAACAATGAAAAGGTTTTAAGCATTAAAGCCAATTTACAGATGTTAACTATAAAAGAATTCGCCAGATCCCGAGCGCTTTCGACCAAACCTTGGTCATCATCAAGGGGTGAAGTGAGAAGAAAATCTCTCCCTTTTTTCCAGTTTTGGTTTCGCCTGCAATATTTAATTGGGGGTTTGCTGATTTCTTCTTACTTCACTCCTTGATGATGACCAGGGTTTGGTCGAAAGTGCTAGGGATCCGGCGAACTCTTTTATATTTAACATCTGTAAATTGGTGTTAATGCTTTAAATCTTTTAATATTTTTTACGTCTATTTTAGTAATAAAGCTATGAATCATTTGATGTATTCATGTTTTTTAATTAAAAGCCAGAGTTTTGATTTTTGAAAGATTTATATTATTTCCTTCTTTTTTTCCCACGATATCTGGTTTGAATTCTCTTTGAAAACTAGTAAAGAGAAGATAATATAAATCTTTAAAAAATCAAAATTCCGGCTATTAAATCATTAAAATGCACTGAAAATTAGAAAAAAAATTAAATAAGTGAGAAAATTGCAAAATTTTCTTTATCATTAATAACATTCATGCACTTCTACTTTTTCTTGCTATATCTATTTAGGAAAATTAGACTAGAGCTGTATTGCATCTAGGCTTGAAGTTTCGACTCTGCCCCGTGAGGATAGCTAGTAACGCTAGGTGTTGATAGAGTGTGGACAAAAGTCTTCAGCGAAAAAGTTGTGCCTGGTGGCAAGTTGTTACTACTCCAATGTAAAAAATTTTGAAACCACTGGATTCTCTCCAAGTTAGAATCATTGTTTATAGTGATCTATCTATATTAATTTAGTGTTTCCAGTGACATTGCATATTAGTGACGTTTTCAGAGTTACGAGTGTCAATCTACGTAGACGCCTTAATTAAAGTCAGTGATAAAATCTAGCGAGTTCTTGGGGTCAGATTCCCCCCTTTCATTACCTTAGTGTTTGAGTTTTAATCTCATCCCATCTTTTATTGAAATACGTAGTTGTAACACCTAATAACAGGTAAAAACTCCTTAGCTGAAGACTTTTATTCCACACACGATCAACACTGAACGTCAGTAGCTATTTGCATAGGGCAGACTCTAAATTCCAAGTCAGAAGCAACACAGTTATAGTCTAATTCTCCTTAAATGTCAGGATTTGAACCCCAATACGACGATACGCACTCCTACCAGCGTATTTATATCATCTATCTGACCACAAAATCTAATTAGCATATCTCTGGCACAAAATATTCGCGGCAAATAAATTCATGGAGATTCAACCATACACTATAGAAAAAATCAGAAATGTTCCATTCCATAGCAGAAATGTTTCAGAAAATTTAGCGTGGGTAGCTATGGTCAGATTCAAACTCAAGCACTAAAATTAAAATTCAAGCCTACACCTTAGTTAACTTTTGCCAGCTCCACTGCCACACTCATCCATCATTGATTTCAAATAAACTGTTTTTATTGTTATTCCAGTGTCATTGTCACTGTTAAATGATGGGCCCTAAGGGTCCACCACACCTTTAAACGAACAGGTTGCAGTAACTAATAAAGAATAAGATACAAAACAATAAATTGTAAAACATACACATATTTAGGTTACAAACATATTTTATTTGGAAAATAGAGTTGTTTGTTTCCAGACACGTTTCTTAGATTTTTAATTCTTTCATAGCTGCATAATATCAGAATCCATATTATTTTCATTATACATATTTTTACTTTTTTATGTGTGTGTGTGTCTTTTATGTGTCCATCATAGCAGTCTAAGCTACCCAGGATCCACTCCGATACCACATTACGAAATGGTCATTATCTGCTGGCATCACATCAGCTGGACCTATGAGAGAATAATATTTTATTAGATATTATGATTATAAAACTTAACAGGATTCCTAGCCTTTTGAGTAGACTAAAAAAAGTATTAATATTCTTTTTTTACATAATGGTAAGAAATATGTCTTTCGCACCTTTTTCACTAGGATCAGAAAATATATGATGCCAATTATTACTGGAAAGCTAATCTTAAAATTTCAGAATCATTACATAACAGAAAAACTAAAATTACGCAGCTTTACTGTCCAAAGAAAAAGACAGTCTTACAAGGGCACCAGCAAACATGATGCTCACAGATTTTTATGATTTTAAAGTATGTTGTAGAGACAATACCCCTAATTATTCTGCTGAAAGGTTTTATTCAAATGAGCCCTAGTTTTCGAGAATTTGAGGGTCAAAGTTCAACGTACGTTTTAAATACTAATTAATTTGCTCTTCTAAAAGTAGGCTAGATAGCGTCGAGGTAACGTGCTAGTATATTATACGTAAATGGCGGGTTCGAATCCAGTTTGTACTAATTTTTCTCTTTTTAATTAATATTATATTTTTGACATGTTACAAATTTTACACTGGAATAAAAAATCCTCAGTTTTGATATTTTTGATATTTTCTAAGCAAATTACATTTGCATTACAAATTACATTACATTTTCGATTTTTTTTTTAAATGAAAATTTACATTTTCTCTGCAAATTTTTAAACTACTAGGGGGCTCGGCCCCCTACGAGCTACGCTCGCCAACCCCCGTCCAGACACCGCAGACTCTAAATGCACGCTAATTTGATCGGCTTTAAAAAGATTTCGAAAGATTGAATTATAATTTAAAAAACAGTGGCGATCTCCCTATAAACGAATTTCTATTCATTTCTCTTTGATTGGGGAATTTTAACGCCAAATCCGCTGCGGTACTACTTGATTATCCTGTCGACCAATTTCGCCAAATTATATAAATCGCCAAACCACTCGCCAAATTATACAAATTGATATAATTTTTATTTTAAATAACGAAAGAACAAATAAATTCGTACAACATTAATAAAAACACAAATAAAACGTCGAAATAAAAATAACTTGACGTATACACGTGTAACAACATTTCAAAATAAGCTAATATAAAAGGAATTAAGTATAGAGAGTCTTTGTCTCCTGGTATTTTTTAACAAAGCGAAAAGAAAGTTCTTTTAAATGAGACATTTTAAATTAATTCTCAAAATATCAAATAAATGTCTAGCGCAATTTCTAAATTTAAACTTTTTTGCAATATTATTTTGTGTTCATTTTATGTAATAACTATAATGTGACGTAAATATGACGTAATTCCTCCTAAGACTTCTAACGCATGTTAATGAATTTATTATTTTACAATATCCTTTCTCTTTTAAAATTCACGTGTATACTTTTTATGACGTAATTTTTAGTAAGTTCCTGCTTTTTATACGTAATTATTTAATTCTAATTTGAAAGTTTTTTTCCTGTTTATAATAGTCACGTGTAAATAAATTTTTAATTTGAAGCAAACATTATTGCTTGCGCTTTTTATACAGTTGGCAACAGTTTAAATTAGTACAATTTTCTGAAATCTGTAAAAAATATCTCTAGAAATGCTGAAAATTTGAATTTAAAATAGAAATAAAACCTGAAAAAATGAGTCAAAATAAAAAAATTAATGCAATCTGCACTCCGGCAAATTCTAACGCATAAAATGATCTAAAAATGATTACACTGCTATATATAGTTTTTGCTGCTATAAAACTTTTTTAGTGGAACGATTTTGTCTAACTTTAGCATTAAATAACTCTTAAAATAATTCTTCGATTTGAAAACTGTCTGCATCAGCGTGTTTATCAAACATTTCTGTATAAAACCACCGATTTTCATATTTTTGTATGCATTATTTTTGTTAATATTAACGAAGAAAGGCCTCCGGTCACAAAAAAATCAAAACCGGCGGCGGCGGCGGCGGCGGCGGTGACAGCGGTAGTTACTTTTTTTTAGAATAGAGAGATTATTTCTGTTAACGAAAATTAAATTTATATATATATATATATAGCTATCTCATCTTTTTTAAACTTTCTATTATTGTTTACATTTATGTATATTTTGTTATTTATCGCAGTTCTGAAATAAAGCATAATATTTTTCTCTTACATATATATATATATATGTGGGATCCCATTTCCCGAAACCCCACAGAGCTGGCTTAGATCCAAAACCCTACAAAACTAGCTTACAAAAGCACCGCCAGGAGTCTGTCTCACAACTCCGGATTGAAGGACTCTAGTGATGCTGACGCATGCGCGCAGCAAGTGGCTGTCGGCGGCAGGCGTGCTGCGAGTTTGAAAGGAACTGAAGTGACGGGAAAAAAACGAGAGAACAGAATTCGATGGTTGGTGCTGATATGAGGTGGTGGACGCAAGAAGGTAGTAATAAAAAGACGTAGCTCGAATTAAGATGTATTAAATGTTTTTTTGTGAGTGCTTGTCATCATGTATTCGCCCTGTAAATATAGCTTTTTCCAATATAACTATTTTTTCAAGAGAAGTCGTCTTTATTTCGGTTTTAAGTGTCAATTTTATTTGTGATCAAAAGATGTTCCATAAATTTTGGTGCCAGAAGTGTTACGAATAATTTAATATTCTGACGTTGTCGCCCACAAGTCTGACGAATGAGTTTGAAATCACCGATGGAAAAATAAAAGTACGGAATTCTGTGTTCAAGTGATATTGTTCTTAGTGGTGAGTACTGTATACAATTCTTTTTTTTTATTTCATGATGAAATTGATCAATATTCCTGAACTGGAACTTGCCATTAAAAATGAAAAAACTAGTAAAATTAAGATTTTGCATAAATTTCTTTTCGATGCTGAAGGTGATAGATCAAATAGAAAAAGAATCAGAGAATTTTCTGGTTTTGGTTATCAAACCGATAGTCCCGAATTTAAAAGCAAAATAACAAAAAGTCAAGCTGATTTTTCTCAAAATGATTTAATTACAATTTGTAATGTACTTTGCATCTCGAATGAAGGATCTTTAGTCGATCTTACGACGCGATTAGTTACTTATTTATCGGATTTAAGCTTGCTACAAGCAAATGTTCAGAACGACAGTGATACAGATTCAGAACAGGAAGTACCTTTAAATAATAGTTCGGCAAGTAATGACATAGAATCATCAAATTTGGATCAGAACAAGCAATTTCCAGTTCAAAGTTTTGTGCCATCAACTGTTAATTTTAGTGACATTGAAAATGTTGTACCTCCGTTTGATGGTAGTGCATGTCAGGATATAAAAATATGGCTGAACAATTTTGATGATGTCACTAGTATATTTAATCTGTCCGAGTTACATAAGTATATTTTTGTAAAAAGATCCTTAAGAGGCAAAGCTAAATTGTTGGTTCAGACCGAATTACATATAAATTCATATGAGAAATTGAAGCAACTTTTGATTGCTGAATTTAGCACTACTTATAATTCTGCGGAGTTGCATCATTTGTTAAATAAAAGAAAGTTACATGAAAATGAAACACTTGAAGAGTATTTTTTAATAATGAAGCAGTTAGGTGCTCGTGGTAATATAGAGGATTCGGCGTTGATGCAGTATGTTATAAATGGAATACCCGACCCTGTTTTTAGGAAATCAATATTGTATGGATGTCAATCAATTTTAGAATTTAAACAAAAATTAAAAGTCTATGAGAAGTTACGGTCGGAATATGAAAATACAAAATCTAATAAACATGAAGGAGCTAAGCCTAAAATTAAATCCGAAGTTGAAGTTAAGAACAGATTTAGGCCTGTAAAGCCAAATATACGCTGTTATAATTGTGGCGGGAATAATCATAAAAGCATTAACTGCGTTAATAAAGATAAAGGGCCCCTTTGTTTCTCTTGTAACGGTTATGGTCACAAATCATTTCAGTGTAGTAATAAATCGAAAGATACAAATGTTAAAAATGCTCAGCCACAAGTTAACAATATTACATCCCAAGATTTAATTCTAAAAGAGGTAAAGCTTTATTCTTTACATTTAACCTCCTTGATAGATACTGGTAGTCAAAAGACTCTGTTAAAGAAAAGTGTTTATGATAATTTGAAGAACTTTGTGGAATTAAAACCTACGGGTATCAGTCTGACCGGTTTAGGGAAAATCTCAGTTAAGCCAGAAGGTTATTTCGATTCAGAAATTGAAGTTGATAATTCGAAATTTAAAGTTGACATTTTTGTCGTTAATGACAGTTGCATTAATTTCGATTTAATTATTGGCACTAATGTTATTCATCAAGGTACGTTAACTATTTCTGCTAATGAAGTGAAATTGGTTAAAACGGAAGTTCAGTCTAATGACTTTTTAGTTAACATTGTAAATGTTCTAGATGAGCCTAAAATTGATTTAAGTCACATTGCTGACAGAAATTTACGTTCGGAATTATCCTCTTTAATTGAGAATTATGTGCCAATTAAAACTAAAACTATAGATGTTAAAATGAAAATTAATTTAACGGATGAAATCCCAGTTTGTTCTTCCCCTCGAAGATTACCGCCATGTGAGAAAAAAATAGTTGAAGACCAAATTGAGGAGTGGCTAGCGCAGGGAATCATTAGGAAGAATTCTTCTAATTTTTCGTCGCCGGTAGTGTTAGTTAAGAAAAAAGATAACACAATAAGACTTTGTATTGATTACAGACGTCTTAACAAGAAGACAGTGCGAGAACATTTTCCATTACCAGTAATAGATGATGTTATAGATCAATTACACTCTGCTGAGGTATTTACAGCCATAGATTTAAAAAACGGTTTTTTTCATGTTGATGTTGAAGAAGGCTCACAGAAATATACCTCTTTTGTCACTCATGAAGGGCAGTACGAATTTTTAAAGTGTCCATTCGGGTTGTCCAATAGCCCTAGTGTTTTTCAAAGATATATTTATAATGTATTTCGAAACTTATTAAAAGATCACACTGTAGTCATTTATATGGATGACCTAATAATACCCGCCAAAAACGAAGCTGAAGGTCTAGAAAAATTAAAACTTGTTCTTGAAACTGCATCGGAATACGGGTTGGAACTAAATCTTAAAAAATGCAATTTTTTGAAGCGTGAGATTGATTTTTTGGTGTATAGAATCATAAATGGTAAATTGTGTCCCTCCCCACTGAAAACAAAAGCAGTAATAAATTTTCCCGAACCAAAGTGTACCAAAGATATTCAAAGTTATTTAGGATTGACAGGATACTTTCGAAAGTTTATAAGAAATTATTCAGTCATAGCTAAACCGTTGAGTGACCTGTTAAGAAAAGATTCTAAATTTAAGTTTGGTGTAGAAGAACAGAAAGCTTTTAACGAACTCAAGCGCATTTTGTCGTCTGAACCAGTACTTTCAATTTACAATCCCAAAAGCGCGACCGAAATCCATTGTGATGCCAGTATAGATGGCTATGGAGCTGTGTTAATGCAACAATCGCCAGTAGACAATCAGTTTCATCCAGTTTATTTCGCCAGTAAAAAAACAACCGAAGCTGAACGAAAGTATACTAGCTATGAATTAGAAGTCTTAGCTGTAATTGAAGCCTTGAAAAAGTTTAGAGTATATGTGCTAGGTATTTCATTTAAAATAGTAACCGACTGTAATGCATTTAAAATGGCTATGGATAAAAAAGAAATGAGTACAAAAATAGCTAGATGGGCAATTATGTTATCAGATTTCGATTATACTATTGAGCATAGACACGGTACTAGCATGAGGCATGTTGATGCATTAAGCAGATATCCTATTTGTATGGTAATCCAAGATAGATTAACTTTAAAAATTATCCAAGCTCAAGAAACTGACGAGCATATTAAAACCATAAAAGAAATTCTAAAAGTAAAATCTTATGATGATTATTTAGTTAAAAATGATGTTCTTTATAAATGTGTTAATGGTAATGATTTATTAGTTGTACCAGATGAGATGCAAATGAATATAATTAAGGCCGCTCACGAAAAAGGTCATTACGCAGTCGCACGAACAGAAAAAAATTTAGAGAATGATTTTTACATCCCCAAAGTTAAACAAAAAATCGAGAAATGTATATTAAATTGTGTTCCCTGTATTTTAATAAATCGAAAATCCGGTAAACAAGAAGGTTTGCTACACCCGATAGAAAAAGAAGAAACTCCGTTACATACGTACCATGTTGATCACTTAGGTCCATTGGAGAGCACGAATAAAAATTACAAACATATTTTTTCAGTCATTGACGCATTCACAAAATTTGTTTGGTTGTATCCCACAAAATCTACCGACACTGCAGAAGTAATTTCTAAATTAGAAATCCAAAAAACTGTTTTTGGAAGTCCATTTCGCATAATCTCGGATAAAGGTCCTGCCTTTACCTCCAAAGCTTTTGAAGATTATTGCGTCAGAGAAAATATTAAACATGTCCCGATTACTACAGGGTTACCAAGAGCTAACGGCCAAGTCGAACGTCTAAATTCGGTCATAATATCTGTTCTGTCTAAATTATCTGTAGATAACCCTACGAAGTGGTATACACATGTAAGCGATGTCCAACAAGTAATAAATTCGACGTTTCAGAGAAGTATTAATACAACCCCTTTTGAGCTGATGTTTGGTACTAAAATGAAGCTAAAAAATAACATCGAGATTACTAGCCTTTTGAACGCTGAAATACAATCAGATTTTATTAATAATTGTGAAGAATTGAGAAAAGACGCTAAAAAACAAATTTTAAAAGTCCAAGAAGAGAACCGTAAAACTTATAATTTCAGACGAAAAAATCCTAACAAATTCAAGCTTTATGATATGGTCGCTATAAAACGTACACAACAAGGTCCAGGTTTGAAGTTAAAATCAAAATATTTAGGTCCTTACAAAGTCATAAAAGTAAAAAATAACGACACCTACGATGTAAAGAAAGTTGGATTTAATGAAGGTCCAATGGTCACTAGTACTTGCGCCGAGTACATGAAGCCGTGGACGGATGAAGCTTGACATAAAAAAAAGATGAAGAATTTCACCGATTATGACACTACCCCGACTACGACACACCACCGGACTGACTTTAACTGATTTTGACAAAATCAATCCCGAAGGAACGAAAAAAAAAAAAAAGACGTAAGAAAAAGGAAGACGAAAAGACGTAAAAAAAAGGAAAGGCGAAAAGACGTATAGAAAAAGGGAGACGAAAAGATGTTAGGTAAAAGAAGACGTAAGAAATAGCAAGACGAATAAGACGTAAGAAATAGCAGGACGAATAAGACGTAAGAAGAAAGAACGACGAAGAGATTTAAAACAGAATAAGAAGAACTTTTTAAGGATTGTAATAATGATGACTTTTTTCCAGAATAGAACTTTGGTTGCTGCTGTTTTTTTTCTTTATCTTTCCAGGTGATCCAGCTGCTGCTTCCAGCGGTCCAAGATGCATTCGAGGACGACTGATTAGAAGGATGGCCGAGCTGTGGGATCCCATTTCCCGAAACCCCACAGAGCTGGCTTAGATCCAAAACCCTACAAAACTAGCTTACAAAAGCACCGCCAGGAGTCTGTCTCACAACTCCGGATTGAAGGACTCTAGTGATGCTGACGCATGCGCGCAGCAAGTGGCTGTCGGCGGCAGGCGTGCTGCGAGTTTGAAAGGAACTGAAGTGACGGGAAAAAAACGAGAGAACAGAATTCGATGGTTGGTGCTGATATGAGGTGGTGGACGCAAGAAGGTAGTAATAAAAAGACGTAGCTCGAATTAAGATGTATTAAATGTTTTTTTGTGAGTGCTTGTCATCATGTATTCGCCCTGTAAATATAGCTTTTTCCAATATAACTATTTTTTCAAGAGAAGTCGTCTTTATTTCGGTTTTAAGTGTCAATTTTATTTGTGATCAAAAGATGTTCCATATATATATATATATAATTGACTAGGAAAATTAAAAAAAATAACACAAAATTTTAATATTTCATTTGTTCTAAATATAATGAATGCAATATGTTAACTAATAAAATACAAAAATGTTTTGAATTACCGACATCGTCATTATTAATTTAGTAAATATGCAATTAACTGGGCAATACATATCGTAATAATATTCAAAACATAAAATAGCATTAAAAAATCACAATAAAACCAGCTTCTTTGTATTAATTTTTTTAAGAATATTGGAAGAACGCATAAACTAACAAATATATATTATTGAAATACTTTAATTTTGTAATGCCATTAAATAGCTGAACGAGATCAGTAACAGGAAACTTTACTTATTCTGCTATTACCGCGAAAGCACAGCAGACGGTTTTTTTTTTAATATTTTATATATATATATATGACAAATTATATCCGGGGCATTCCACGTCAAATCAGGCAGTAAAATATCAATATGTAACCCACCATCACAGATTTTAATGAAACTGCGTGTGTTTGTTCTTACTATTAAGATATGATCACCAGTAATTTTTTTTGCTCCTTGGTGAAATAGTTTCTGAGAAAAAAATTGTCAAAATTTTGAAAAACTGCCGTCAGTTGGCATTCTTGATAGCTCGGTTTTCAAATGTAGCATGTCATATATATAATCATATTTCAATATCTACTCTACAAATCATCTTCAAATAATTTATGCACAATATTTAGGGTACGCAGCTTATGAAAAAAATATATTGTTACGCTTATAACATTTTAAGTGTGTCTAAAAAAATATTTAAACTTTGAAGTCGTGAATTTTTTATGAAAAATAATGCATTAACAAAAAAAGCATTATCAACAAAAGGCGGTATTTTTATTAAATTAATTTTTTATGGGAGATATACTTAAAGGTGTCCTTTACCTGATTCTGAAATAAAAATAGTGGGATTTTGGGTGTTTTTGGTAGTATTTCCTATTTAAAAATATTTTGAGGTGCATTTCATATCAAATCAAGCAGAGTCATTCCATGTCAGTTCCCCTAAGCCATTTAATCACTGTCACAAATTTCAATGAAATTGGGTTTGTTTATAGCTTATTTTAAGACGTAATCACCTTTAATTTTCTTGATCCTAAGTAAAATATTTTTTAAGATAAAAAAAATATCAAAATTTTGAAAAATTGTTTTAAATTTTTTTAATGACAGTTGGATATTCAAAGACTACATAAAAAAAAAAAAGTCATTTCAATATAAAATCACTAAATAGGTTTCAAATAATGTATATGTGACAAATAAGGTAGGCTGATTATTATTTCTTGTTTTTTATCATGTTTAAACACTAAGAGTGTCTTTTATCTTATGAATTTTTAAAATCAAGAATTTTGTCAAAAATAATGTGTTAATCAAAAATTTATTATTAACCGAAGGCAGGGTGTTATTGCTTTTTTTAATTGTACGTAAAAATATCTTTTAAATGGTTATAAAATAAAAATAGTGAACATATGAGAAAAAATTATCAAAATTTTGGAAAAATGCCACGAGTTGCCATTAATGATTGTTCAATTTTCAAAGGCCTCATTTTATATATAAAATCATATTTCAATAACTAATAAAGAAATCTTCGAATAATTTAAGCAAGGTAAATAAAGTATGTAGATTATGAAAAAAATATTGCTGTAATGTTAAAAAATATTTAAATGTGTCTAAAAAATTGTATAATCTTTGAAATCAAAAATATTTTACAAAAAATAATGAAATTATTAAAAAATCTTTATCAATCAGAGGCGGAGTTTCTATGACTAATTTTTTAATTTTAAATTGTACATAATACTACATTATAACTGGATCTGAAATAAAAATAGTGGGATTTTGGTTGGTTTTAGTAGTATTTAAATCATATTTAAAATTATCAATATTTTCAAATGTAAAACCTATCCAATGTATCATCCCTGTAAATATTTTTATTTATACATTTATTTTATTTATCAAATTATCTTTTATGTTCGTTTCTTAAGGAAAAAAAAAACAATATTGTTTTTCAGTAAAACTTCTAGGGCGAAGAGCAATTATCCCTTTCCAAAAAAGAGAAAAATCACTAGCTCCTTACCGCCCAATAGAAATTTTCAAAATGACAGTCCTAATCTTTAAACTCATATTTGGCTGTTAATATTGAAAATTTAGCATTGAGCTGCTAATATTGAAAAAAAAAAAACCAAATTTCACTCTGTTGAAGAAAATTTTGACGTATTGTGCTTTAAATATATGCAAAAAATGCATAATCCATTATATTTATATCTTTCAAATAACTATATCTAAAAAAATATTTAAAACTTAATGAGTTGCACTTTTGTAACTTTATTCAGTTTCTAATGATATGTACCGTAATTTCGGGTGTATAGCCCGCAGATCAAACAATTCAGTTTGGACCCAGAAATTTTATTCAGTATTTGAAGACCAATATTTACTGTGATCTAAAGAGTTACATTTTATTTTTAAAAATTTCTGGGTCGAAACACGATTGTATGATCCGCGGGCTATACACCGGAAATTACGGTAATTTGATTTATTTCATCACAATATTGCTGAAAGATGGATTTTCAACATATATATGTGTGTATATATATCCCTGTTCTCAAACAAATTATTTAAAAATTATTCATTTATGTTTAATAAAGCATATATATATTGTTTATACACTTACAGAAAATACATATAGCAAATTTTATGATATTATGTCAATAATGTCTAAAAGTAAAGAACTTATCTAATAGTATGTAACGAAAAATTTAACATCTGGTGTAATGACAACAAAATTTTATAATTGTTTTACTTAATTTGGATGAATGAAAAAAGCTTACATGTTTATATTTTATTGAAGTACAGGTGAAAATGTCACAAAGACATACCTCAACAACCACTGAGTATGTCACATTCACACTACAGATGATTTTTTTCTTTTGATATTTCGGGTTTGATTTCAGATGGTAATGAATTAATTAGTTTTGTTAGAAGTGTCATGGCAGTCAGCATATTAGGCTCACTATTTTTTTTTATATAATTTGTTTTGATTGACTCGATGAACAACAATATTTAAAGGGACCATTTCATGACTTTTCAATTAAAAGCTGATTTATAAATTCATCATGTTGTTTAGTTATTATTATCGTCTTAAGATAATAAGTTGATATTAAAATTTTTAAATGCAGTTTATTTATTATTTGAACAGTTGAAAGTATTTTTCAATAAGAGTGCGGGCTGTTGAGCAATGTAGTGTTGGTAAAGGAACTGGTACTATTTAATTTAATTTTTATTGCTGTAAATAATATTTGTTATTTTATTATTGTATGTATTATATTTAAGCAAGAGTAGAAATACACGATATCGTAGTCATTTTAGTACATCTTAGCATGAAAAGCTTCAATATTTATCATTAAACATTCACATTTTATGAAAATTTTGTTAAAATTGCTCATATTTTCACTATTTTTATTTTATAACTATTGAAAAGATATTTTTACGTACAATTAAAAAAAGTAATGACAGCCTGCCTTCGGTTAATAATAAATGTTTGATTAACACATTATTTTTCACAAAATTCTTGATTTTAAAAATTCACAAGATTAAACACACTCTTAGCATTTAAACTTGACAAACAACAATAAATAATAATCTGCCTACATTATTTGTCACATATACATTATTTGAAACTTATTTAGTGATTTTATATTGAAATGACTTTTTTTTAATGCAGTCTTTGAATATAGATCTGCCATTAAAAACATTTAAAAAAAAATTTCAAAATTTAGACATTTTTTTTTTATCTTAAAAAATATTTTACTTGTAATCACCTTTAATTTCCTTGATCCTGTCTTAAAATGAGCTATAAACATACCCAGTTTCATTGAAATTTGTGACAGTGAATTAAATATCTTAGGCGAACTGACATGGAATGACTCTGCTTGATTTGATTTGAAATACGCCTCAAAATATTTTTAAATATGAAATACTACTAAAAACACCCAAAATCCCACTACTTTTATTTCAGAATCAGGTAAAGGACACCTTTAAGTATATCCCCCACAAAAAATAAATTTAATAAAAATACCGCCTTTTGTTAATAATGCTATTTTAGGTAATGCATTATTTTTCATAAAAAAATCACGACTTCAAAGATTAAACATTTTTTTAGACACACTTAAAATGTTATATAAGCGTAACAGTATTTTTTTTCATAAAATACGTACCCTATATATTATGCATAAATTATTTGAAGATGATTTGTGGAATAGATATTGAAATATGATCATATTTATGTCATGCTACATTTGAAAATCGAGCAGTCAAGAATGCCAACTGATGGCAGTTTTCAAAATTTTGACAATTTTTTTCTCAGAAACTATTTAACCAAGGAGTAAAAAAAAATACTGGGAATCATATCTTAATAAAAGGAACAAACACACGCAGTTTCATCAAAATCTGTGATGGTGGGTTACATGCCTGCCTGAACTGACATGGAATGACCCATCTGGCATTTTCAGTTCATTTTTTAAGAATGACGTCAATAATGTTTATAATTATTAGAATGAAAAAAATATTTTAAATTTAATCTATCATTTTTTATGTTTGCAAATAAAAAATTATGTTGAGTTCGAACTTTCAAGATAAATGCTTTTATAGGACATTAAAAATTTATACAATGGTAAAAAGTTACATATAAGTGTTACTACTTAACGTTTTATTACTCTTTTGTAAATATGGTATTGAAATTATCTAATCATAAATACGTTTGAGAGATCCGACATGAAAAATATTTTGTATAAATCTCTCTATTCTAAAAAAAGTAACTACCGCTGTCACCGCCGCCACCGCCGGCGCCGCCGTTTTTGAATTTTTTGTGACCGGAGGGTTTTCTTCGTTAATATTAAGAAAAATAATGCATACAAAAATATGAAAATCGGTGGTTTTATACAGAAATGCTTGATAAACACGCTGATGCAGACAGTTTTCAAATCGAAGAATTATTTTAAGAGATATCTAATGCTAAATTTGGACAAAATCGTTCCACTAAAAAAGTTTTATAGCAGCAAAAACTATACATGGCAGTGTAATCATTTTTAGATCATTTTATGCGTTAGAATTTGCCGGAGTGCAGATTGCATTAATTTTTTTTTGACTCATTTTTTGAGGTTTTATTTCTATTTTAAGATCAAATTTTCAGCATTTCTAGAGATATTTTTTACATTATTTTAGAAAATGGTATTAATTTATACTGTTGCCAAATGTATAAACAGCGCAAACAATAATGTTTGCTTCAAATTAAAAATTTATTTACACGTGACTATTATAAACAGAAAAAATCATTTGGAATTAGAATTAAATAATTATGTAGAAAAAGCAGGAACCTATTAAAAATTACGTCATAAAAAGTATACACGTGAACTTTTAAAGAGAAAGGATATTGTAAAATAATAAATTCATTAACATGCGTTAGAAGTCTTAAATGGGAGAAATTACGTCATATTTACGTCACATTATAGTTATTACATAAAATGAACACAAAATAATATTGCAAAACAGTTTAAATTTAGAAATTGCGCTAGACATTTGTTTGATATTTTGAGAGGATCTTTTCAACTATTTTTGTTAGGAAAGCGCAAATAATATTTCATTTCTAACAAAAGTATTTTCACGTGAATATTTAAAAGAGAAAGAATAGCTTGGTCAAAATTAAGTCAGATTAAAAACGATTAATTTAAAATGTCTCATTTAAAAGAACTTTCTTTTCGCTTTGTTAAAAAATACCAGGAGACAAAGACCCTGTTTACTTAATTCCTTTTATATTAGCTTATTTTGAAATGTTGTTACACGTGTCTACGTCATCAAGTTATTTTTATTTTGACGTTTTATTTGTATTTTTATTAATGTTGTACTAATTTATTTGTTCTTTCGTTATTTAAAATAAAAATTATGTCAATTTGTATAATTTGGCGAGTGGTTTGGCGATTTATATAATTTGAAGAAATTGGTTGACGGGATAATCAAGTAGTACCGCAGCGGATTTGGCGTTAAAATTCCCCAATCACAGAGAAACGAATAGAAATTCGTTTATAGGGAGATCGCCACTGTTTTTTAAATTATAATTCAATCTTTCGAAATCTTTTTAAAGCCGATCAAATTAGCGTGCATTTAGAGTCTGCGGTGTCTGGACGGGGGTTGGCGAGCGTAGCTCGTAGGGGGACGAGCCCCCTAGTTATGGAAAAAGTACATAAATATCCATTTAAAATTCTATAATGTAAAAAAATATACATATATTATTATTATAGATCTGCGTTTAAAATATAAAAATGTAAATAAAAATAATTCTAGACATTAATTAGTTTAATTTTTGTCAATAGATATATTAGCTTAAAAATTTCTGAAAAAATACAAAGTTATAAAAATTTCGAAAATGTAAAAGTAATTGATTGGGAAATATCAAAAGGGTCAAAGCTGCCTAATTCCTTATTCAGCGTAAAACTTGTAACTTGTCAAAAATATAATATTAATTTAAAAAAAGAGAAGGGGGTACTAGCTGGGCGCGAACCGCCATCTACGTTATAGCGCACTTGCACGTTACCTCTACGCTACCAAGTATAAATTGAAAACACCAAGTTAAAAGGTATTTGAAAAGTATTCTGAACTTGGACCCCTAATTTCTCAAAAACTCAGGCCCATTTGCAGGAAATCTTTAATGGGAATAATTAGGGTTGTGACCCCTATAATATACTTTAAAATCATCAAAAACTGTGCGCACCATGTTTAGTGAACTCCTTGTTAGGATAAGGCAAATAAATGAATTTAAATCTAATTTAAGGAATTATATATGTATACGTATATCTTTGACCTATGAGAGAATAATATTTTATTAGATCTTAAAAATGCTTATAAAACTTTCTGCACACTTAAATACTATAAATGAATGGATAAATAATTTTATTGGTGATATCAGTTCTTTGAATATATATATGTCGTAAGGTGGTGTAAAAAATTCAAATAATAACAGAATGCTGAAATCAAAAGAAATTTTAATTTAATTCATAAAACGCAGGTGTAATATAACTCCAGACAAACGCTGGATACGTATTTACATATGATTAATTAAAGTTGTAGTTTTTCCAAACTGTGCGAAAAAAGTGCCCAGCCCAGGATTCGAACCATGGACCTTTGGCTGAAGCCGCCAACGCTCTACCAATTGAGGTATCCCGGACAAAACTGGCAGATACATAATTTACCCTGAAGCCTAATGACTATGACATCTGGTCTGATATGTGAAACAGATACACCGAATAAATCACAGGTAATGGAAACTCCAAGAAACGTCAGGCACGTAATTATATTTATAAAAAATCATTCTTTTATCCCACCCCTCCTTTTAGAAATTTTTATATGTTAAAAAATATATGTATCCAAGAGCTCCGTAAAATAATATGATATTTATCGTAGAAAACGATTAAAAAAAATTGCTTGCTAACCCTCCTCCATACCCTTCCTTATAGTTTTTATGTGTTATAAAATATCTGAAAATAGATAACTTGATTAGTTTTCTTTCGAATTTAATGATAATTATTGGGAAAATTACTATGATTCAAATGACTTGGCTTTTTTGATATAATAAAAAGTTTAACTGAATATACCTATCACTGAAGCAAGAATAGATTTAATGCAAACCCTCAAGGTGTTCTTTGGAAAGAAAAAAAAAGATACTCGTTTATTCAAGAGATTTTATTTAATATTTCTGGAAGCTGTAAATCAAATTTCTTGAATTTATGAAACAGAATATTATTCTGAATTTGTATCCAAAATTTGAAATTTCGACCTATTATAGTTTTTTTTTTTTTTTTTTTTTTTTTTTTTTTTTTTAATGTCAATATGGTCTAAAATGTCACAATCTTATCTGTGATTTTAAAGTCAGACGATTTCGTGAAACACGTGGCAGACACTCAGGCTCTTCTGCTCTGAGCGGTTGAAACAGATGTTTCTTTGCATTTTTCTTCCTTTCCTAGAAAAGTCAAAAATTCACAATTTTAATTATTGACTCAGTTAATTATTAGAAATTTAAAATTCTGAGCCTCGGTTGCATCAGGAGACTTCTTGAGATAACCTCACAAAAATTTTCAGCCTCGTACGTGCCATAGATTTTGCGATCGCAGACAGACAAAGCTAAACTTTCTTTTATTAGCGTAGATGCGTTTTATTTTATTATAAAGAGTCACCTACGTATAAAAATTGAACCTGACTTTTGAAAGTTTGACAACAACACTATAATTTTATGCTATGTTTAAGTTTAATATGTTAAAAATTGGAGACACACAAATTTTTGTCAATTTTGAGTTATTAATTCGTGAGCTATAAATTACTGAAAAAAAGAAATAATAATTTATGTATTTTATTACTTTTTATTTTTAGGG
The DNA here is from genome assembly GCA_963932465.1 of Maratus speciosus. Taxonomy (NCBI): domain Eukaryota; kingdom Metazoa; phylum Arthropoda; class Arachnida; order Araneae; family Salticidae; genus Maratus; species Maratus speciosus. The sequence goes on along the minus strand of CAWVRF010001438.1, from coordinate 158,138 downwards.
ATATTTTATAAAACGCTTAATATAACTAGGTAGTGCCGAGTAGCCAAATAACTTTTGATTAAATATATTTTTTAATCCTTAAATGCCGGGTGTTGCTTTTCGGCAACATACCCAATTTAGGCTCTAAAATACTATTAGAATAATATTGAAGCTATAATGCCTAATGTTGCCAATAAAATACATTCTAAAAATAGTATTAAATTGATTTTCAACATGTAGATGGCAACACTTGTGCTGTTTAAGAATAAAGATAGATTTATTTTTTCAATTGTTACTACTTATTCTTTTTGTTTTGTTTGGAAGCTTACGAAATACCCTATTTTGTTCTGCAGTGAGCAAGTATATTCTTCTTATTATAGCTCCTAAAATTCTTGTATGTTTAATATTATAAAATTTTATCAAGGAAAATTATTTTTTCAATTATAAACCAGTATTGCCGTCTAGTAACAAACTGTATTTTAGCCGTAAACCATACTTAAAACAAAATATGATTTTTTAAAGTATTTTTCCCATGATTTATTTAAAAAATGAAAGCCGAAAAACATTATTACAATGATTTTTGGAAAATCAGGCATTTAAGGGTTAATTTAAAATGTGAGGGCGGGGGAATTAAACACTTATTGGTGTTTTATTATTTATGATGGTCAAGCTTTTTAATAACTTCGTGTATTTCTTGCAATATTTCCTTTTAAGAGATATAAATTATAACAAAATAACTTTATCTGCAAGAATGTAATTCACTAACATTTGATTTAAAATAGAAACTCATTAAACATTACCACTAATTAAATGTACTTTTAAAATTATTATTATTTTTTTATATATATATATAGAAAATTTATTTAAGCACAAAAAATTAAGAAATTGCATTTTACCTTTTCCTCAGATATACCAACTAGGTTTTCTGTAAATTAAGATGATAAATTATTTCCACTAAAATATAAAAAAAATGTATTTAACTTTTACGATCCAACGATACTTTTATCCTTCATTACATTTAAAATCAATTATATTACTTATTCTCTCGTATAAGTCATAGTTAGATATTTCCTGAAATAACCTTTAGACAAATAAATCATTTTGTGAAGAGTTTGTGTCCCTATATTTATCAAAAAATTTGTAAGGAAAAAAAAAATAAAAACAAGCTCCAGCCTTAAATTACAAATTAAATTAAAGCGAGAGGTATAGTTAAACCATGTATATATATGTGTGTGTTTAACAAAATCTTTGACCGTTGAACCAGCATATATACTATACAGCAACACAAAAATTTTTCATCTTACTTGTATGGTTTAAAAGCATTCACAAAAACTGATAACAACAATATGAATGAAGGGAGATGTAGTAAATGTAACACAGATATATAATAATGGCAGTCTCCGCAAAGCTGAAAATTTTGTGCAGTTACGAATGAAAATGACTTCATGAATGTGTTAGAAAGTAGCTAGCTTGGATTAAAGAAAATATTATTCTGCATTTATCTATCAAGATATCTAGGAATATTAGGCAAAATTTCAGCAATATTCATTGCGATATCAGCATTATTCGGCAAAAGCATTCAAACAACTAGCCTTCAGAATTCGGTCAACTTAAAATTCCTTCAAAGGGCCGAATAGGAAACATATTCATTACATCCCTAAATTTAACACGATTGTAAATTTATGGTTAAAATATTTTTGAAACATTAATTATTAATTCTGTACCTTAGAAGAATAAAGGATCAATATCTAAAATCGTAATTTTTGGTCTATGACCACTAATAATAATCTTTTAGATATAATAGAAAAATGCTAATGTCCATCCTTTAATAATCAACATTCTTTTTTTCTATGCTCACTAACCACTTTACTATGATAATATATAGCAAAAATAAATGCCTATGCCCTCCCTTAATTATTATATTCAGAAAACAATTTTAATAATAAATCAAAGACTTTTTTTTAAATAAATAAATTAGCTTTTTCTCACAACGCATGTAATACACGTTGGTACTTTTGCTATCAACGTACAAAATTAATGATGCGTATTTTCAAAATTCATAAATAGAAATATTTGTTTATTTTTTCGTCACCCATAAAACCACACTACGTTAAAGCATTATAAAGTAGCCTACATATGATCTTAATCTCAAGAAAATAAAATATCCCTGCCAGCTCGACCTACAGGCGGAGATAGATTTCGAAGTTAACTACTAATTTCACCAACAAAACCTAAATCAAGATTAGAAATAAACCCATTTTCTTCTCTAAGAATGAGCTCTAGGGTCCTAAACTTTTTATAAAAATTGTAATATTCATGAATACACACACACATATATATGGAATAAGTTGAAAAATGGCGAAAACAAATTCAGAGAACCTCAAAATGTTAAAATATGTTAATATTTCCATAATCAGGTTTTTATCATGTTTTAATACTTTTTTCAAACTCACATGACGTTACAACCTGCGACGTTTACCTGCTGACGTCCATTATATTTCCAATATGACGTAATATATATATTTATTTAATTCATCTATTTAATTCGCTATGTCAAACTGTTTATTTCATTTTCAACTTTCACATGGAAATCTTGTTCCAGAAAACTTATGACGTAATATTCATTTTTTTTTTTTTTTCAATTTGTAAAACTATTTATTTCATTTTCCTTTTTCACGTAGAAATCTTGCAATAGAAAAGTTATTGTGGTGAGAATTTTATTTATTTTTTTAATTGTTGGCAACTGCTATAACGAAAAATGTTTATTTTTTCCTGTCATTTTTCTGTAAGAGCTGGTTTTATCCGAATCATGTTAAGGCGGTATTCAAAATTTTCAACTCTCTCCATTTCCACCCCTTTGGGCCGATTTTGCTCATTTGCAATCCCCGCCGAAATATTAGCCATCTCAATGTGTTTGGCGAGTTTGAAGAAGATCCGTGCATAATTACGACTTTTATCGTGTGGACAAAATTTAGTACATACATATACAGTGAAACCTCCCTGTGCGACCACCTCCCTGAACGACCATTTTTTCATGGAACGAAATTTATTCCCATAGGCTCAATACTAATTTTACCTCCATTCAGAGACCATCTCACTTGAACTCCCTCCATGAGCGACCCATTTCTTTGAAGTAAATGAAACAAATTCCGTTCTTTCCTGGTCGCTTGAAAAGGTTTTATTAAAAAAATAATTCTGGAGAGCGCATTATTCATCAAACTTCTAAACTGAGTTTAGAATTTTTTTTATATATATATACCGGTAACTTTTAAGTGTTTAAACCACTTTGTGCCTTTTTAAGCAATGAATTGAACTCTAATGACAAATTAAGAATTACGTTCAATAAACTCCCCAGCCCTATTCTGTCAGGAAACTCTCAAAGAAATACATAAATTAATGAAATCGTCATTATTTGTTCCCGTTCAAAAAATATTGCATTTATTTACTGATCTTCGAAAGGACTTGGAAATAAAAACCATAAAATCAAAGCAATCGTCACTGTATTCATTTTTTAAACTCTGCAGTAATTAACTTATGCAATTAACTTTTGCTTTGATACTTAAATTTTCATATATTTTCCTAATGTGAAAAATGAATTTTAGCAACATTAATTGTTATCTTTTTTCCACAATTAAAATGAATTAAACATGACCTCCATTAAGAGACCGCCTCTCGGAGCGATCAATTTTTATTGGAACGGAACGTGGTCGCTTTAGGGAGGTTTTACTGTATATATATATACATATATATATAACGTTTTTGGTGGGAGTGGTTTGGGGTTCCTGCAGTCATATAATGAAAAGTTTTGAAGGAATTTTTCAAAAGTCGCACTATGGTAACGACTGCAATAGGTAGTATTTCTTACGAAATCTACTTACAATGCTTCGGATAACAATAAGGCCAATTATAATACAGCAAGAATATAAATACTCACTTTCTTGTGCTGGTGTAGGTTGGCCATCTTTCATCATGTACAAGAACCAAAATTTGCCCTTTTCAGGATTATCTTGAAGTTCTGATATTGCATTTATATAGGGCTTGCGAGTCTTTACGACATATTCAAAACTGATATGCAAAAAAGAAACAGAAAAGATGATAAAAGTTTAAACAAGAAAGTAAAAATCATGCTTCAAGTAAAGATTATGAAACACTGTCCATCACATTCAGAATAATGTAACAAAAGTGCACCGTTTAATAAGTTAAAATAATGTCTAATTCAACCCTATGGAAATGCATAACATACTTGAAAACGCAATTTCAGCTGTTCCCATCCACAATCGGAAGATTATCTGAATTCTTTGAGCAACACTGTATATGATATATAGATTTCTATTTAATAATTACATGCATGCCAAAATTTAGTTCAGTTAAGAAATGCATATATACTTTTACTTAAAATTTCCCTTTCAGGAATTTCCGCTAATAAGGAGAATGGCTAGTAAATTGTTTTGTGCAGCCCTGTATATGAGATATAGAATTTATATACATCTAGTAAATTGCAAAAAAAATAGTTAAATTAAAATAGTTAAATTTAAAAGAACATGCCGAAATTGAAAACGCACTTCCAGCCATTATTACTTAAAAACAGTATTGTAATCGATTTCTTTTGTGTGTCCCTGTAAATGAACGACAAATGCTATTAATGCCGTATTCTATTGTAATCATCTTGTAGTGAAACATTCAGTGATTTATATCAGTTTCAATACATTTGAAATAGCGCAATGTTATTAAAATAATCTGCAAACGATCCCCCCCCCCCCCCCATATACCATAAGTAATGGAATTCTTTTGGGTGCCACTGTAAATGAACTATTAATCTCACATATTTCATAAACAATACCAAACATGCCTAGATGATCCTAAATAACGCTTATCAATTGCATGAAAATCCAAGTATATTTACGGGAGTTAGAGCGCGGACAGACGAACCGAATGCATAAACACTTTTCAATTTTGTTGGAAAGTGTTAATAAAGGAAAAAACAAAAACTTTCGTAAGCTTTATTACTTTTTTCAGTAGAAGAAAGTAGTATTGTAATCGAAGAATTTTCAATTTCCGGTTTTCGACGCAATTAAACATCTCCAAAACATGGATACCCAAAAACATGTTTACACGAAATATCTATGTGTCCGTGTTTCGCCAATGCACCATCGAAAAGTGTATGAAGTTATGCAAAGAATTAAGCTAAATTTTGTGTGTGTGCCTTTGGCTAGGACAGCGAGTTCTCCTTGCAATATTGGAAATATTCCGCTAGAAGGGGGCGCTGTAATAGGGATTTTTGTGCCATTTTCATTATTATACCATAGAAAAATGTCTGAAGTTATGCATAGAACTGAACCAATTTTTTGGGGTATGTTTTTGGGTATTTCCAGCTTCTCCTCCTTGAATTTGGAATTATTCCATCGGAGGGGGGCACTGTAATAGCTATTTTTGTGCCATTCTCATTATTGTACCATCGAAAACTGTCTAAAGTTATGCAAACAATTGAACCAATTTTCTTATTTATGTTCTTTACTATGGCAAGCAGGTCCTCCTGAATTTCAAAATATACCACCGGGAAGGGCGCTGTAATAGAGACTTTTGTATATTTTTCTCGATTTTTCGTAGTTCTCTTGTATTGGCGGATCGTGCTCCAAAGGGAACAGCCGGCTATTTGCACACACCTGATGTACAACAGAATAACGAAAAAACTATTGATTTTAATAAATATTACAATTTTTAATACACTTGTAACAACCTTTTGAAATATTAGATGTGTGAGATTGAAGAAAGTTTTGGAATTGGCACATCCAACTAGATTTTATTATTACTTTTACGAGATAAGTTGAATTACTACAAAAAAAAAAAAAAAAAAAAAAAAAAAAATCCCTAGTTAAATTTTTTATTATTCAGTCAACTTGGCCGAATAACTTTACCTGTATCTATTGTCTACTTCAGCGGCGATTTCCATGATTCCATAGAGAGACATATTCAGGGGAACTCGCAATACCAAATTTCTTTCCATGTCCTTTTCATCCCCTATCCAAAGAGAGTACTGAACACGTTTCTTAGAACCTTCTCTGTTTGCCAGATCGGCTAATGCAGACATTTCTGAAATTAAAACAATTGATAAAATATATTATATGAACTTTAAAAAGCTCACTGTTTTACCTAAAAGATGACTAAAATAATAAAAGAAGTATTACAAGTTAAAAAATATACATTTTATTTATTTAAAACTTCTTAGTTCTTTCAAGCTTTTCCGAGCTCTTCATCAGAGAATATTTTAATAACTAATTGCTGTTTATTTATACAAATATGTCACTTCGTTTTCAAAATGAGAGAGCCAATAATTATAAGAATTGAAAGTAGAAGTATCAGTTTCTTGACTTAAACTTACTTAGAGAAAATATTTATGATAGAAGAATAAGGCCATAATTAATGAATAAAAGTAGTTTAATGGTTCTGGATTATAATTTACACTTCAAGTTAATACTATATTTACAAAGTACGGGAGGGTAGGGGGTTTTTTGCGGCATCTGCCCGCAGCATCTGAGAATTCATATCGGACTTCTGCCCGGTTTCGTAGTGACTTCTGTCCTCGTCTAGAGCTAAACAGATACGTCCGAGCTCAGCCACTTCGAAATGAAATCTGAACTTGAGCTGTTAATTGTTCCCAAGATCAGAGGATGCAAAACTGAGTATCAGCAATTACAATTCCATCTGCTGTTCTGAGGTCACTATTTTCTCATGGGAACTGCTGACCATATCTTGTTGCTAGGCGGAGAGTGTTTTGGGAACTCTAAAACCACAACTCACACTCGGCCATTTTGATCGTCAGCGTGTTAAATAAGCAACAAGATATATCAAAAACAAACAAACAAAAAATATCTAAAAATAATTAAAATCCAAAGGAAGAAAACTCTTATTAAATAATTAAGGAAATCGAGCTAAATAAAAAAAAAATTAAATCTAAATTTTATGTATATGCATGCTGAGGTGCCGTGGGATATCTCCAACAAAAGAAACTAAAAGAAGATTACAAAATCTCCGGATATCATCAATATGCGTCATGAGACCGTCTGCCTCATGCGCTATCATCAGGAATGAAAAATATAATGTGATAAGGCCGTCTGCCCATTATATTATCGTCGTGAAAACATACTCAAATCTGCCTCATCTTAGGTAGAATTTTGTAAAAAAAAAATCGTTATCCCAACGTCTATGCGGAAAGAAAGAGAGAAGAAAAAAATGTTTGCCTCGTCTAAGCAAAAAAAGATTACCCACAGGAAGGGATTTTTTTTCGACAGCCGGTTATTATTTCTGAAAAAAATGTGCGAGGTGGGGGGGGGGGGGGTAAAACACTTCAATATAAAGTTAAAACATATAAATACAGTTTTTAAAATTATAAATACAACAATTTTCTTTTTTCTTGTAAAAAGTGAATGTCAAAAAAAAAAAAAAAAATAATAAAGTTCTGGGTGGATATAATCAAGTTAAATAAAGTTGTTATTTACGCAACATAAAAAAACACGTGCTGCGTAATGTACATGTGTAGCAAAAACATTTGAGGCAAAATGAAAAAAATAAAGCACCACTTGTAATCCAAGAGAAAAATAAATTGCCATGCGAAAAAAAAAATCACAGCATGGGTTCAATAAAACGTTTTGAACATATATTATATCGCTCAGAGATTTAAAAGAAATGTTGAACAGAACTTCTGAAAAAAAAAACCACTGAAATTCTGTTAATATAAGAAAAATTAATTATAAACACACTTTGCACACCTCACAAACAAATAAGAGTTAAAAGGAACACTGTTGATAATAAATTGCTTGGCACACTATACCTTCATAAAAAATAAACACTTGAAGATTATCCCACTCTAGACTAGCATAAAACACAATAACACAAAGAAAAAAAACGTTCTGTGAATAAGTTTTACTAATTGGGCTCTTAGCTGTGAGATGGTTAGTCACACTTGTAAACTTTACTATTTCGTATGGAAAAAAATAATCGTGAATGATTGCTGTATTCGTAAAAAATATCGAAGAATGAAATGAAGTTAAAACCAAAGTCACACAGAGAGTAGAATTCTATAGTTCTGTACGATATATATGGTCGCAAAAATAAGCACATATACGGATGTAAAACACAGAATATATAAAACAGTTAATAACAATAATAATAATAAAACACTCAGTTGATCAATATGGCAGTCGCACTAGTGACCTAATATACGTTAAGCACATTTCTTTTCGTAGATTTAATTCTGCGTTTTTTCTTTCTCTTCATTGATTTCACTGAGTTTCGGTGTATAAAAAATAAACAAGGAACGATAAGGGTATGCAGGATTTCGCTCCAGTTAACAACGTCACTCAAAAGTTGAGATGGTTGGTACTTATGTAGTGCCGAATGTTGATGACTGAGTCCGTTGGTGCCATTAAACGGTGATAAATAGATGATCAATACGATGAACGCCGTCATAAACAGTTTGTACGAAAGGAAAGTTAAATTGAAGAAAAAACAGTCAGGCAATAATGTTGCGAGATGCTTCTGATGTGTTGAGTCATTCACGGGATCAGTTTCGACGACACTAGTAATATTTTCATTCGAAAATTTTTCAATTACACTAGGGATTTTCAGATCTTATTGGGAAGAATTTAAAAGAAGTGTTTCTCTAGTGCATCTTGCGTCAGGAAATGGAAGTACATCGGATTTATGTTGAGATTTAATTGCATCATCAGACACAGTAATATAATTTATAAAAACTTCTGGTGGTGGGGATTTAGTTAATGTAACGCCGTTTTTGTCGCACGTGAGAGTGCCTTGAAATATGACGTCTGTCCCCACCATAAGTTGCATGGGCATTTGAGAAGATTTAACTACGTAAACAGTAGTAGAAAAAATATTATCATCAATTTCTATGTCCGTAAAAAACAATCCTTTGGGTTCAATAGTACCGTTGCCGATACCAGATAACTTGGCAAGTGTTCCGGTGAGGGGGGGAGGAGACCCAATTTGTTGATAAATGTCTTCTCTCAGTATTGTCAGAGAGCTTCCTGTGTCTAAAATTGAATTTATCTGTAAGTTGGAAATTTTTGCAGATTTCTGCATGTGCGGATGAGAAAGGCACATCTCTACTGCGTGAATTTGTTCGTTTCGGCTTGGCACCGTTTTGACTAAAGGGGAGGTGCCCTGAGTCGGACGCTTGTGTTCCGGAGTTTGCTCCGTACACTGATTGGAAACATGACCAAAACGTGCGCATCTTATGCACTTCTTTCCCTTATTTAAATGCACACATTGACTAGAACGGTGGCCAGGGACCAAACAGTTATAACATGTTAATTTTGCAGTTTTCTCCGTTTGGTTAATTTTAGGAATGTTGGGTGTAGCCGGTGACTTTGTTTAGTAAAATTTAGGGCTCTGCTCACAAATTCGTTCGTAAATTTGGAGCTTGTTTTTAAATTCGACAAGCGTGGCATACCCGAACAATATCGCTTTATTGCTAAGAGTGTTCTGTATACCGCTAATAATATAGTGCATGAGGGACGCGTCGTCGACATTACCCTTTTGGGCTATTTCCTTCATGACGAGGAAATATTCAGTGAATTTTTCATTTGGCTTCCAGCTGTGCGCTGCCAACGTCTCATGGATTAGTGCAGGCGATGAGATGTGTTTGAATTCATTAATCAAGGTGTGTTTCAGCGTGCTATACGAGGTAATATTTGACTCACTACGCACGAATAATAAAGCTGTCCCTGTAAGCGCTCTCTCAACGAGATGAATTTTTGAATCTCGGTTAACGCGAAGCTGTCTGCTAAGCCTTCGAATCTCTCAAACCATTTTAGAATATTGTCGGAATATTTCCCCGAAAACGGTTGTAACAAGTTCTCAATGTCGGAAAATGCAATCGTGTGGCGTGGTACAAACTTAGTGCCAGTTGGCGTATTATGTGCAGGAGCTTGTATATGGCCAGAGTTTACGGTGTCATTTAATGTCTTTCGCGAACTGTTATCATATTCAATTTCGGAATCTGTATGTGAAGTAAGGGAATTTTGAAAGGTTTCTAAGTTAGTTAGAGCCTGTAATATTCGTTTCGCAATATCCGCTTCGCTTCCGTGAATGTCTAGATGCAATAAATTCGCTATAGAGACTAACTGAATTTGAGAAAATTCGCCCAGAATTTCTGTTAGTTTAGTTTGAAAATGATCATTTCCTTCTTTAAAATCAAACCATTCAAATTCTCTTAATTCTTTCCTATTCAAGCATCCACTGTCCGTTTTAAAAATTAAATTATGTAACAATTTAATGCGATCAGTCCTCGCGGAATTGATTTGGCTGACGACAACTTTGATATCTTTTAACATCATTTTCAAAGTAATGTAAAATATACCACTTACTTCCTGTTATGTTAATCCGTTATATACGTTGAGATAAAAATAAATACTTTAAGTCGCTCGCACTGTTTTTCGTTTCCACTGAAAATGATATTATTTTGAATGGCAGAAGGAAAAGAAAAAAAATCTTGAATCACCAGTACGCTACGCACAGAAACGAAGTCTGTATTTTCCGAGTTGACCTAATTTCTTCTTGCTTCTTGGTATGACTCTTCTCCGGTAGAAAGAGAGAGGAAAAAATCGGTATCTTCGATGATTGCCAGTGAAACAATTTTTGTCGTTGTCTTGTTTCGATGAAAGTGAAATAACTCCACTGCTGTATGTCTTCAGAGATGGAAATAAAAACGTCGTTGAAGTTAGTTGCATAAAATCCAGTGGCAGGGACTGGGGTCTAGGGGAATTTAATTAGATTTTAAGAGGCCGTTTCCCCCATATGATAGAAGAATAAGGCCATAATTAATGAGTAAAAGGAGTTTAATGGTTCTGAATTATAATTTAGACTTCAAGTTAATACTATATTTACAAAGTACGGGAGGGTAGGGAGTTTTCTGCGGTATTTGCCCGCAGCATCTGAGAATTCATATCGGAATATTGTCCGGTTCCGTAGCGACTTCTACCCTCGTCTAGAGCTAGATAGATACGTCCGATCTCAGCCACTTCGAAATAAAATCTGAACTTGAGCTGTTAATTGTTCCCAAGATCAGAAGATGCAAAACTGAGTATCAGCAATTTCAATTCCATCTGCGGTTCTGAGGTCACTATTTTCTCATGAGAACTGCTAACCGTATCTTGTTGCTAGGCGGAGAGTGTTTTGGGAACTCTAAAACCACAACTCACATTTATATTATTATTAACTGCAGTTCCATTTATTTTATTACATCACTCTGTTCTCATACATTACTTTCCTTTTTAAATGCGTAGCTGTACAGTCGAAGTATGACCCGTGAAGGGTGAAGGGAAGGGTATGGCCTTCTCACATGTTCAATTTTCATTTAATTTTGAGCTATTTAACCCTTTATCTATACTGACGGTACTTATAAGTGCCATTAAAATAACTTGTTATAAAATTCATTTAACACATCGATTAGTAGTAATACAGTTTAGAATTAGTTATAGATGCATTACTTTATCTTGTTCCAAAAGCATTATTGGCTACACAAAACAAAAATATTTTTAAAAGGATGATTCCTTTTGCCTTTGCATCTTTTCAGCTTTCTTGGAGTTGGGGGGGGGGGGGGAGATTTTTTAATTCGAAAATATTTCTATATTTCTATTGTAAGAACATTATATTTGTACATTTTCTAATGCTACAAGATACTAAGAAAAGTATGTAAAATAAAAGATTTGAGCGGGGTTATAAATATTGCACAAAATCCTTATAAATTCAAATTAAATGAATTCTTCTAAATCCTTCAATCCTTCTAAAATCCTTCTAAAATTTGTTAAATGATTATGCAAATCTTCTAATGTTGTTTCACAAATTCATGAAAAATTCTTTAGAAGATAAAATTTTCATGAATTCATAATTCAGTACATAAAGGGTTAATGATTTAAGTTAATATTTTATTTAATTGAATATTTTTTTATGTTAAATTCGATTTTATAGATTTGGTTATGGTTATAAATTGGTTGGCTGTTTATGTTTTTGCAGCAGTTTGGTTTTGTTAATTTCTTACATTTTTTAAGTATTAAGGTGTTTAAGTTTTTCTATTTAATTTTGTAAAACTAGAGGAGTATGGGGGTTCTTCATATCTTACGAGACTTGTGAGGATTCAATTTTTGTTTGGTACCTGCTTTTTGACTCCTCCCACCCTTCTACGAGCAAGGAGTTGTGTTTATTTATTGTTTCTTGTTGCAATTGTTCATTAGTTTTATTGTTACGTTTTGCATCCTCTTTTCCTAATTTTCATGATTCTCATACTTTTTAGATAAACTATACATATGTATATATATAACCATAATATAATTACAAATCATCACCTATTTCCAAATATAACGTTTATCATGCTGTAACTCTAGTATTTATGAATTGATTTGGATGGATTTGGAATTGATTTATTGTGTGCATAGTACATACCAATGTCTCGACCGGGATCATTGGCTAACATCATCCGCCATCTTGTTTCAAAATGGCGGCTATTTAAATATTTGAAACTCAAAAAATTACACAAAAAAATTAGAAATCCAAATTTATTTTATGCTTAAGTGTTAGGCCTTGATATAAGGATTCCGAAATATTTTTTGTTTTGTCTCTCACTTAAAAAATGGTTTAGATATAGTAATTTGAAATTCTAGGGGGATGACACTTCAAACAAGACAACAGTTTAAAAAAGGGATTAATTTATGAGTGTTAGTGAATGTCATTTGTCGCAAACTATCTTTCATTGTTGTAACCATTTTCCTAATGATATGTATAAAACTATTAAACAAAAACATAATTTGCAGAACAAAAGACAACAACTGGAAATAAATAAGCATTGCACTGTCGCGCAATACTTAAATATATTCATATCCATTAGCTTCAATTTATCGCTAAGCTTGGGAACACTTGGCGAAATATAGCTTACTATGACAAAATTCCTACTCAAATTCAGTATTGGCGAATATTCTCTTAGCGGCAGTATTGATGAATATTCTTTTATCGGGAATGTCGCATTTCAGCTTCTTAAAATTTGAATAAAATTAGCTTCGAGTAAAATTTGCAAAAATTTAAATCCAAAGAAATAGGGAAGATACCTTTTCCTCCCGGTACAGGCCGGAAGGACTTTTAAATAAACAATTTAGATCTGTACTTATCGTGTGGAATTTTTTGCTGGGTCTAAACAATATAAGTGCATCCGGTGCATGTCGTAACACTTCATATGTAATACTTGATGTATCTGATTGTGCTTTCAGAACACTTAAAAAAACGTGAAATTTTAAGGAAACACGTATGTCAGGTATAGGAATTAAGTATTTATAAATCTGTGAATTCAGAAGAAATTTCAAAGCTACGTTTATCAATTTTAACAATAAATAAATTTTAGCAAAATTTTTATCGAAAATTTTCAGCTATGTCAAATTTTTGTATAACAAATTATAACAGAACACCAACCTCACCAATTTATCATAAGCGACAAATTATATTGATCAAAAATTTTGTTCTATGCTTTTCATTAAAAGTGTGATTGTATAACTTTGCAGATGTTTGATTTTAAAACTCTTTTGAAACTTTTAAATCAATAAATACTCCTATTTAAAAACTCTTAAACATGCATAAAAAAATTCACCCTTAACCTATTGACTATGGATTGGGAGATATATGTCCAAGTGGACTATTTTTATTCTATCCCTACCACTGTTTGGATTCAAATATCTGCTAGACACTTATATTGGGATATTTTCAACAGAAACCGCTACCATAAAGACAAATTTTCGTAAACTTTGGTACGACTGAATGAACATAAAAACAAGTGGGTAAGCATCACAGATCGCACAGAAGGTTTCGTTTAATATTCCTTTCAAAACACTTTATGCTTTTGGAAAACTGTTAGTTCCACATTTCGCAACTAGGGGTGGACTCTATTCTAAACAAACCTTTATCCGAACGAAACTCCGTTTTACAAATTATCCTTAGATATATTAGTCGAGGGGATCGGGCCCATAGCAACCGTGTTAGGTAAGCGCACCATGGCGGTAAAAAAATGGAACTAAAATATGTACGGCTATGGTGCATAATGTTAAAGAATGGTCAAAGAAGTGTCGGCAAAAGTTAGAAAAGTCCACCCGAGATTAGAAAAAAAAAAGCTTCAAATACACAAGTTAGAGCTCAGGCGGGTAAATATAAATTTTTTTCAAAATTTTATAATTTGTCGTTTAATGTAAGGGGCTCAGCTATGAGAATCCAAAATTCCAAGTCTCCAACATATATAGTTTCTGAGATTCCAAAATTCCAAGTCTCCAACATATATAGTTTCTGAGAACGGGCTCTGTGACAGACAGACAGAAGATTGAGATGAATAGGGTTTCGTCAGAGGGAACGTCCAAATAATAAAAAATATAGAAAAAAATATTTGCTGAAATTTTTTTTAAACGGAAATATAAGTGTGATATATCAATTTAAAGCTAAAGCGTTGAAATATATGAATTTGTAAGTTTTAATTTCATAAGAGCAAGTGTTTACTGAAAATGAACTGGATACTAACAGTATAAAACTACATTTACATTTGAGCCTAAAATACAACTTATTGAAATGTATGATTTTTTTACTTTTTAGAATTCAATAAAATTACTATGCTTTCAAATCAACAAACTATTATCATATCTTTAAGATCTACATAGATAACATCTTTTAGATAAGGTCTTTAATATATTTTTGGCTGTATTTAAACGTTAATACTTAAATGTCACAAGAGTAACGGAAAACATACAAAAGTTTTAATAAAAAAAAAAACTACTTAGAATTTTTACCCAAAACTTCTAATTCTCTGATTTCGAGGTATAATACAGATTTTACATTAAATATTTTGTTTATACTATGCATGGAATAGGCTCTGGGCAGTTGTCATAAGAGTAACATACGTCTGTGTCACAAGAGTATAATACATAAAACTTTTGTCCATAGTTTGACATAAAACTATGTTACAACCGTAACAAACAAAATGCTTAAAGTTTTGTTGTTTTTTCTCTGTCATTAGAGCACTTCTTGAAATAGTTTTAGACATAACTATGGTTATTTTGTAAATTTTAAGGAAGATAAATTATCTTTATTAGTGTTTTTTTTTAATGGATGGAATTATTTTTATTCATTTTTGTTATTACTTAAGATTATAAAATAATCATGACAAGTAATTAAAGATATAATAAAACAACTCAACTCGTGACATTTTTGTGTGCTTTCTTTTGGTTTGAAGCACATGGTCTTTGATCAGATATTTCATAGGCTTTGTAATGCTTCGTTTACTAAATTCTGCTGCATAACCTACACAGGTTCTTATAGTAACTCTTATGGAAAGGATTCTAATAGTATACTTTAAAGAAAAGATTTTAATATTGCTTCTTATACTCGACATTGTTTTAAAGAGCAGGAAATATTCTGCTAAGCACCCAAAAATGTAGAGAAAAATAAGAATGAAATTGAATATGTTGTTGAGAGAAAAAACAAAACAAAATATATTACGATAAGAGGAAGAAAAGTCTTAGAGACAGCAAAAGCTTCAGCAAGAAAATGGAAATACTAAGAAAAGGAAAAAGTAGAGAACTAGCTAACCTCAGATACTATAACGAAAAAAAATCTAACTCCACAGCTTTGGAGAATTTTTTGTCGATGAAGATTTAAGAAGAGGTCATTCTTCAGCTAAATCTACGTTAGTTAAGCGTGAAAAAGGTCACATAATTTCATCAATTCAAGGGGACATTTAATAAAAGAATACGTTTTTTGTTTAAAGAAGCTTTCCTAAATAGAAAAATTGGAGATTCCTTTGCAGCTTTAAAGCCTAGTTTCATAAAACAATAGAAAATTACTCATCAGAATAGCTCCATTAGTTGCTGTCACGAAAACATTCAAGCAACTTGTGTATTTCCTGCATTAAACATTCCTGTGATGGTTTTAATGACCTTGTCTGCCGAGATACATGATAATTAGAATTTAGGAATTCAGAATATCTAATTTGCGGAGATAACATCGAAGAATTATTTGAAATGGAAGTCCATAATACAGAACTTCTTATAAGTTATTGTAAATAGTAAAACGTTGATAGACGTTTTGCTATTGACGAAACGTTTATCAACATCTTCTCAGTACTGTTACTTTTTCAAAATGTTGATAAACGTTTCGAAAAAGTAACAGTTAAAGACAACATAAAAATTTTCGAAAGCAACTAAATCCATTTCTGTGGCACACATTCATTGAAACTTGTACAAGGGATTGTTTTCGTAATGAATGCAATGTAAGTAATGTAATTAAAAAATAACCATTTCTCAAAGAATAGTTATGCCAGTCGATTTTCTGGAAACAGTTTTATTTTCATGCCAAGACGAAATATTGGTATGAAACATTACTGGTCATCATTACTGGTCTGCATTACTGGTCAAATCCGCAAGCTACTGTATTTTCAGCTTTTTAGTTAGTATGATCCCAATAAAGTAAATCTTATGCTATTATTTTAGACAATGTAACCCATAATCAATTTTTTGTGAGTTGCTTTCGTATGTAAAATTTCCACATTGCATCATTAAGGGAATTTGTATTTTCCTAAAATGTGCCTGTTTTACTTTTTTATATGATGGTTGTGCTTTCCAATTTAAACAAAAATATAACTATGTAAATATGCCTGCAATGAATCAGACTCCTTTCTCAATTAACTTAATTGGGCATATTTTTCTTTTCAAATACTCCTGGTGTAGATGCTATAGATTTATTTTGTGTTGTTGTATAATGATATATAGGGAATGACGTGCGTGCTAAAAAAACAATTCTAAGATATACTTCTTATTTTGTCAAAAGAAATGAAACAATAAAGTTTCATTACTTGTCGAGAAAATACCAACAGCGAAGGGCATTCAACAAATGTAATTTGTTAAAACCATGAAAAATGACACTATCTACTAAAAACCTTAGACTAACATGATTCGTACAAAGAATTTGTGTTTCATTAAGTAAATCATGATACAGGAGAAGTTGCAAGTGATATTATTGATAAGGAAGACAATGACTTATTCTGTTAAGTAGCAGAAACTGAGAGGTTGCTATGTGGTTATAGTGTTTGTTAATTTTAGAATTTTTACATTATTTTATATTATTTTAAAATTAAACCATCATTAAAAGTTTTTCTGTATGGAAAATAATTTTTAACTTATTTTAATTATTTTGTTTAGTATTTAAACTGAATTTTTGCTAAAATTACATTATGGAAAAAATATCACAAGAGTAACACTTAGCATTTTTCAAAATCAAATGTAACTAATTCATGTGTTATCAGATGACTTCAATGATTAATGCTTTTTAAAAAGATATAATTACTCTGCTATATTCTGTAAATTTTATTTCTATAGTCTCATATAATTTACAGAATTTCTGCGTCAAACACAATTTTTGAAAATTGCATATTTTTGTGGTCACAAGAGTAACAAAATTTTCATTTATTTTCTAGCCAAGTAAAATGCTTTTTGTTACAAATTGTATATGGTTTATGAAAGTAGAGTACATGTATTTTTAAGAAGTTGTATCAAATTTATCTTAAATGTATTTTGTAATAAAAGAATTGGAAATATATATGGAAATCTACCCTGGTGGTCACAAGATTAACAGTGGACGTTCCCCAGATGAACGAAACCCTAAATAATCGCCAGTCCTGGCCGTAATTCAAGAGTTAATGATAAAGTCTTTTTGTTTGTTCGTTTCATTCAGAAATAAATTCTTAGGACTGTTGAATAATTAACTGTCTTGTGGATTGGAATATCTCGTAAAATGTGAAATATAGCACTTAGATGAAGCAAATTTAAAAATTACCATCTCTCCGCACAGATTTGCAATGATCAGAGCTTATATTCACTAGACTTTGACAACTGAGAACTGGCAACACAAAGTATGTATTTATTAAATTTCCAAATGATCCGTCAGGTTTTTGACTCAAAATAATTTGTTCCAAAGCTCTTCTTTCATCAAAGTTATCGGGATCATCATGGGGTTCTGCAGAAAACAAAGCCTAAAAAGACAATAAACATAGTTTGCTTTAGAATTTATCTATACCAAGTAATATGTAAAAAATAAGGGTTTTTTTTTTTCTTTTCTTTTTTTTTTTTTCTTTTTTTTTTTTTTTTTTAGATTTTAGTTCAAGTACCATTTTTTTTTAAATCAAAGTCAGCAAGATTGTAGTCAGTCATAAAAATAAACTTTTGCACCATTATTCATCTGCAAAAGTCTTAAAAATTTAATGAAAATATAAATTTGGTTGAAGATGTTTTGTTTATAGAAGAAAATTACTACGAAGAATTCATAAAGTTTTTCAAGCACAAATTGTTTAAATGTACGGCTCAATTGGACAAAAGTGGCCAGTTATACGTAGATGTCATGACAGATGCCGGGTGTCCTAAAAAGGACTGACTTATTTTAAAATTCAATAACTTGCAAACGGTGACGCAAATGGTGACAGATATTTAAAAATTTCTTGCAGAACCGTTATGTATGATGTCAGGAGTTTTTTTACTGTGATTCTCGAATTTCGTTTGAATTACAAACAATAGATGGCGCTGCGAGCAATATGTGCTAAATCCAGGCCCAATTTTTGATACTTCGGGACTCACTCAATGCATTTTAATCTCCTGTTTTGGCATTGGAGAAGAGAAAGTAAAAAAAAAAAAAAAAAAAAAAAAAAAAAAAAAAAAACCAGCTTGAATTGAGCGTATATTGCTTGCAGCGACATCTACTGTTTGTAATTCGAACTAAATTCGAGAATCAAAGTAAAAAAACTCCTGACATCATACATAACCCTCCTGCAAGAATGTTTTAAATATCCGTCACCGTTTGCGAGTTATGGAATTTTAAAATAAGTCAGTCCTTTTTAGGACACCCAATAGATGCAAAATATAATACGTAGCTGCAAATTTTGAATAGTTACGAAATGGATGCAGACAAATTCTCAACATTCACTTTCGATACTATGTAAAACAAACTTCTATTGTGCCTTATCACTCCCACATAAGGTTCCGCTATGTAGAGGTATAAATATAAATATACAGTACAATATAAAATCTACCCTATATATATAAAATCCTAATGAAACGAATTTATGAAACGTCTGAAATGAAACGAATTTATCAAACGATTTTATGAAACGACTGATTAAACAACTAATTATGTTTCACGGAGATTTCTCCTAAAATATGGAATACTATGCGTTAAAATTAACACCAAATATCCGTATTGATTCGCAGATTTCAAAACTGGTATTAGAATTTTTAAATTCGACTTAGTTTTCGAGGTATTAATTTTTTTTCTAATTTTAAATACTTTTTTCTAATGATGCAACTTAACTTGTCCTAAAAAGGACTGACTTATTTTAAAATTCAATAACTTGCAAACGGTGACGCAAATGGTGACAGATATTTAAAAATTTCTTGCAGAACCGTTATGTATGATGTCAGGAGTTTTTTTACTGTGATTCTCGAATTTCGTTTGAATTACAAACAATAGATGGCGCTGCGAGCAATATGTGCTAAATCCAGGCCCAATTTTTGATACTTCGGGACTCACTCAATGCATTTTAATCTCCTGTTTTGGCATTGGAGAAGAGAAAGTAAAAAAAAAAAAAAAAAAAAAAAAAAAAAAAAAAAAAAAAAACCCAGCTTGAATTGAGCGTATATTGCTTGCAGCGACATCTACTGTTTGTAATTCGAACTAAATTCGAGAATCAAAGTAAAAAAACTCCTGACATCATACATAACCCTCCTGCAAGAATGTTTTAAATATCCGTCACCGTTTGCGAGTTATGGAATTTTAAAATAAGTCAGTCCTTTTTAGGACACCCAATAGATGCAAAATATAATACGTAGCTGCAAATTTTGAATAGTTACGAAATGGATGCAGACAAATTCTCAACATTCACTTTCGATACTATGTAAAACAAACTTCTATTGTGCCTTATCACTCCCACATAAGGTTCCGCTATGTAGAGGTATAAATATAAATATACAGTACAATATAAAATCTACCCTATATATATAAAATCCTAATGAAACGAATTTATGAAACGTCTGAAATGAAACGAATTTATCAAACGATTTTATGAAACGACTGATTAAACAACTAATTATGTTTCACGGAGATTTCTCCTAAAATATGGAATACTATGCGTTAAAATTAACACCAAATATCCGTATTGATTCGCAGATTTCAAAACTGGTATTAGAATTTTTAAATTCGACTTAGTTTTCGAGGTATTAATTTTTTTTCTAATTTTAAATACTTTTTTCTAATGATGGGAACTCAAATTTTAATCATAATACATATTTGTTTTCATATTTTATCAATATTTTTTTCATATTTTCATATTTTATTTATCAATTTTTTTAAACTAATTTGTCGACCAGTTTCGTCTCCCTTAAATGTATGCTAAGAAATGTATCATGTTACTTTTATTCATAATTCAATTTACTTGAACAATCTTTCGTCAAATCGAAAGATTCTGATAGAGAAATCAAGAACTCGGTATTTTTATGTTAGCGGGACGCAGCTGATGATTCGCCAAACATTTGTCCCGTCCCATTTTCTTGTATATCATTAATTTCATTTAAAATATAATCGTTTCATTCATTTCATTTAAAATACAAAACTTTCATTTAAAACTAATTGATGACTTTCACTTCTTTCTTTTTTTAAAAAACAAAACGAAAAGAAAAATATTAGACACAGATGTCATATACGCAACAGTTACATAATTGGAACCAAAATGGCATTATTTTGATTAACGTAGTAACCCGGCTATTGTTGTTTATTTAATAATAAATGTTTATTTACTTTTATTTTCTTTTTTTAAATTATATAAATTGTTTTGTTCTATAGTTATTATTTTTTTTATTATTTTCCTTTAAAAATAATAGAAAATAATTAAAAAATACGGTACTACTTAGTTATTCCGTCGACCAATTTCGCCAAATTACATAAATCGCCAATCCACTCTCCAAATTATACTAATTGACGTAATTTTTATTTTAAATAACGAAAGAACAAATAAATTAGTATAACATTAATAAATATACAAATAAAACGTCGAAATAAAAATCACTTGATAAACACGTGTAACTTGCTTAAAGTCAAGCGAATGTGACATTTACGGTCAACCATTATTGGCATTTAATCTTATAGTTTGGTGATAGATTTTTGGTCGACGGGATAACTAAGTAGTACTAAAAATACATATGTAACAGGTATTCGAAAACGAGGTTTTCGCCAAATTTTCGAAAAAAAAAATCACGCCAAACCAGGTGCATATATGACATTGACATATGGCCAAATATTAAATAATGCAACAAACCATAATATTTAATTTCAACTTCAAAGCATTGTTTTAATTTACCACTCGAAAAAAAATGCTAACCGGCAGGTTGAAAAAAAAGCTATTGGCAAGATTTGCACCCGGCTAGCGTAACAGTACCAAGAATTCTTTGTGACCATGGCAGCTTTTATGTAGTTTTATTAAAAAAAAATTGATTTTTTAATCAAAATGGAAAACTTTTGGCATAGATGTCATATACGGCCCCATATTGGAACAATTTTTTTCTGACGCCAATGTCATATACGCAACGAGTACTTAGCTGGCACCAAAGTATCGTTATTTTGCTTGATATGATAAGCCGGATGTTGTTGTTTATGCTGTTGATGTTTTCCCCCAAATTGGCCAATAGCGCCAATATGGGGCCGTATATGACATCTGTGCCAAACTTTCATATGAAAAGCGAAGGGATCAGGCCGTATTTGTTTATGGCAGTTACATGACTTGGACTATTATTATATAGATGAAATGATGGCGATAGAATAATATTTGTCGATTTATCGCCTGGGTGTGGCTAACATTAAAGTACCAAAGTGGCACCTGGAATATAAAAAGCGAAGTGGTCCGCCCGGAACTGTTGATGATAGTCACATGACTTAGGCTAGTGTTATAGAGATTGTTTTAAAATACCGGGAGACAAAGACTGTGTATACTTAATTCATTTTATTTTAGCTTCTTTTCAAATGTTTAACTGATCCTCTTTAATCAAACACGAAAACAACCATTGGATGTGTTAACAGCAACTGATTCGGACTTAAATTTTTGCAATCAAAGGGAATTGAATGGAAACCTGTTTACAGGGAGATCAGTACAACTTTTCTCAGTATAATTCAATCTTCTCTAATATTTTTAAAACCCATCAGATTAGCGTGTTTTTATATTCTGCGGTGTCTGAACGGGGGTTGGCGAGCTTAGCTTGCAGGGGGCAGAGCCCCCCAATACAATATGATAATAATAAACTGCTATAACGAACAAACATTTCTATGTCTTTAGACTTAATTATGCATGAAAGTTCTTGAGAAAATCTCTAACCAGTAAAATTCTTAATATAATATTATTGATTTTATCCTCTGCACGCCCTTAGCCACATATGTGGACGTTTAGTTTTTATAATTATAATTACTGCTAGTAATAAAAATAACAAAAAAATTATAATAACTTATTACCTACAGAATCACTCATAAGAGAAGAAACAAGTGTTATTTCCGATGTACCGTTAGAGATACAAAAAAAAAGCGTGAAGTAATTTTTGTGACAGTTAGTATTGTTGGATTATTTGAACAAATCATTCATATTTGATAAAAAAATAATAATATTAAGTTTTAATACTAATTTGTAGAAATGTAAGAAAGAAATTTACTGTTAGTTTTAGGTAAATTTAGTAAGAAATACTACCTATTACATTCTCCCCATGTTGAAATTCCTGAAAAAGTTTTGCAAATCTACGCCGATCATGACCCCTAGAACCCAAAATCACCCCCAGTTCAAAACTTTATCCATCTCTCTCTCTCTCTCTCTCTCTCTATATATATATATATATATATATATATATATATATCACTTTTTTATCGACACGATAGCTTCCATAATTCTGTACAAATCTCTTCCAAACTGATACATAAAAACAAGGAGCAGAAACTCTCGGTCAAGTTTATTAATGAGAAAAATCGGACCAAGGGGGCCCAAATAGGGAGGGGTTTTCTGAAAACTGAAAAAAAATCCATAACTTCTTAATTATAATACATATCAAATCAGTTTGAAATTATTATAACTTCTAGGAAAAGGGCCAAAAATTTATGTGATAGATTCTTGATAAAATTAAAAATGGGCTCAAGCGGAGAAAAAAATAATGTTTTTAGAAGAAAAAATTCAAAACTTCGCCAATTCTCAAGATATCAAATACACTTAAATTTATTATAAATCTTCTTAATACAATCTGCAACTTTTATATTGACAAGTTTTTGATAGACTCTTACTGAAACTCTTACTTCTCTTACTGAAAAAAAGTAAATAAAAAAAAATTAAAAAACGAAAGAAAAAAAGGGAGTTGAAAAAGAAAAAATTCATAACTTCGTCAATTTCAGAGATATCCAATCCGCTTAAATTTATTATAAATCTTCTTAATATTATCTACAACTTTTATATTGACAAAGGTTTTGATAGGATCAACTCTTAGAGGAAAAAAATAGGCGTTGAAGGGGAAAAAATGGTATTAACATGATTCTGATAAAACCAGCTCTTGCAAAAAATGAAATTATAAACTCGCCAAAAGCGATCAGATAAAACTGTTAAACTCGGTTTATCTCTAATATTGATTTAGTTTTTGTTGCTGAAATTAGTACTTAACTTCGAAATCTACCTGCGCCTGTAGGCCGAGCAAGCAGGGATATTTTATCTTCTTTTTTATAAGAAATCTTTTCACTCATAAATTACCGGTAACGCTCAGCGGTACCAAATGTGGACATTATTTTATTTTATTTTATTTTCATTTATTTATTTGTGTGAATATTTATTGCTTTTTACATTGTTTTTTGAATTCCTATCGATATAAAATGATTAAATCGTAAAAAAAAGTCATTTTCTTCTTAATAAAAAAAATCGTTCCGGAAGACGTTAAATGCTTTCGTAATGAAATAAGGAAATAAAAAATAAAACAGCCTTTTTTTTTTCAAAGACAGTCATTTCGTTGTAAATTTTTCAAGAAAAAGAAAGCCGATATGAAAAAATTTCAGAAGACGAATTGTCTAATGACATTTCTAAACAATTTTCATTAAATCTGTCAAGTGTTTTTCTTGTATTTGAATTTCTACAACCAGATTATAGAAAAGGAATATACATAGGGGAGCTAGGGGATGGATGGGACAAGGGATGGATGGGACATTCTCAATATTTCAGGCAATAAACATTTATTTTAAATTGCTTCCTAACCCCATATACCTCCACCACAGTGTGCTTCAGAACTAAAAGTAGGACCACATTGCTGTTTTCATTTTCCTTCAAAGTTGCATTTTCGGAAATCTCTGCTTAAAAGTAAGTTTTTTTTACATTTGAAGATGTGAAATATCTTATACAATATAAAAAATTAAGCTGTGTTGTAGTTATTTATTTTAAAGTTCAATATCATTAATTAAAATGAATGAATAGTAACCATTGTGACAAAATAATTTTTGAGGTAAAATGGCTGAGAAGGGATATTATGCATCATGGGGATGATTGGGACATTTCAATTGGGGATGAATGGGACATTCTCACTCCTCCCTAGAGATGTTGAAAAATTTATTTATTAATTAAATAGTATTATATAGGATGATAAATCAATAATTTACGTCAATTAATAGTATTAAATAGTATTATATGAGTTGTTATTGTTTAAAATTTCTGAGTGTTACTTATTGTATTGTAATAATTATTAATGGATTATCAAAAAATTGGTACTAAAACTTAATCAAAATAGATAAAATTGATAAAAATAGTATATGTGTATTGATCAAATGGGGTAAATTATATTGAATTTTGAAATGTTGCACAAATAAATCCCCACCCTTAACATATTGGGTCAATCGGAAAGTCGGGTCGTGTTGGGAAAATCAATTCGTACCGGAAAATTCAATCATTTAATTATTAGACATTGATTCCGATATCTAATGTCTAATAATTATCGGGCAGAATTTTCCGGTACGAATTGATTTTCCCAACACGACATGACTTTCCGATCGACACAATAATTTCCGTTCTGCATGTTTCTACGATACATTTAATTAATATTAATTAATAAGTTATGATTGAAAATTATTAGCTATGCTACATTTAAAAGACATTTTGTACTTTCATTTCAAATCTAAAATGCCTCATAAGTGGAAAAAAAGAACAGGTGGATAGCCGAAGTCCGCATTAAAAGTTAAAACTGCAATAAAAGAAGTTACTGAAAAAAAAACATATCGATTCGTGCTGTAAAATCATATATTACAAATATAATTTTCATATAAGATTATAATTATAAATTTTAATTTTGTAAAATTGAATACAGGGAGGAAAATCTTTGTGTCCCATCCATCCCTATTAGTGTCCCATTCATCCCTGCTGTGGGGAGGATTGGGACAGGGAGGAACGTCTTTTTGATTTCATAATATTTTTATGAATAAATCATAATCTAGAATAAATATTGTTCATATATGTTGGCAAATACCTAATGTATGAAATGTGATATATAATATTGATAGTAACTTAAATAAAAAAATATAAAAAATATTTTTTGTGAAAATGTCCCATTCATCCCTCACTTCCCCTATATATTTTTTATAATTTGTTGTTCTAATAATAGAAAAATAAATGTATCACTTTAACTTCCATACTGTTAACAAAATATAATTAAAATTATTAAAAAGTAGCTATTAAGTAATTAGATTAACTCATTTATTATTTGTATTAACGCTTTGAAAAGATGTTTATGCATTTTAATGATCAATAATAGGTGTCAAATACAGATTTCACATCCAGTGTTTCAAATTAATCAATTTCTTATACAAATTAACCAATCTACGAAGTTATTTCGATTTAAAAATGTAATATACTAGTACTTTGCTACAATGAGTATGTCATTTATTTAAACAAAACATCGAATTCAATAGAAAGAAATTAAAAAATAATTTTTGCCAGCTAGAACTGGTAAATATCCTACTGTGCAACGGTCCATTTGTTAGTGAGAGTAAGTAAAATGCACTGATTATTTCCAGATATCTCATCATAGTCGATTGTCTGAAATTTCGCTCCCCGATTCAAAGACACAATTATTGTCGCAACTATAGATATATTTTTAATTTAAAATCCATGTTAGAGGGAACAGTTTTTTTTTTATATTTTTTCTTCTCACACTTTGACATCTGGCTCTCGAAAAATCGAATGATTATGTCATCAAAAGCTCTATGTGAATTGTAGATTCCAGAATTAAAATATACTCCATTTGTCAAACGCCGTTCAGCTTTTTGAGTTCTGGATTGGAAGTAATGAACATCTTGTATACACACGGACATGCGAAAACTCATTACCCTCCTGTTGGCTTTGCCAAAGTCAAGTAATGAAAATAACATTTACATCTATCTATGTCACATCTATGTCTGACTTCTTGTTTTCTCAAATTTGTTGGTAAAATCGCTATAAAATATTGTAAAATAAACTGGAAAAATACTAAAGAATATTACGCTAAAATAATTTTGCATTTATTTAATAAAATGTAAACGTCCTAATATGGAAATATGTATAATACTATTATAATAGAATAATATGCATAATTAGATGTGTTGTCCAGATTTATGTAAAATAGTCTTTTAAATTGTATATTGTGTGTTATAATTAGTACATTCATGTTGGGGAGAGTGGGGAGGGTTGACCCATTTTTTACAAAAGGATTTTTTATTTTTTTAAATATTGAACCTAGAATAATGTTTCATATATCATTTTATTCGTTAGACAATCAGTTATCAAAATAAAATTACGACATAAGTGTACTATATAATAAACTTGAAAAATTATTGATTTTAAACATGAGAAAATAATGGGTCAAGGCTCCCCACATATGTGAGGCTTGACTATTTTATATTGAAATATTTGCTAAGGTAAATAAAAACAGTTTTAAAAGAGACAGAATAACTTTATGCAACAAGGTTTAATTATTATTAAAAAAAATATTTGGGAAAGTATGGTGCGTAAAGAAACGTGCTTAGACAGAATTCAAGGCACCGAAGCAAAATTCCGTTTTAAATACCCCCCCCCCCCCTTTTTTTTTCTTTTTTGACCTGGCAACAATAGTTGCGACATAGTTTGATTTCATCTCATTGCATTCATCTTCGAGAAATTACCTACATCCCTTTCTAAAGTGTTTTCATTAATGTGCAGATTGATGAATACCTAACACTTCTTAAGGCTGCTGCTTTCAACCTCTTTAGTCTTTCCATTCTTTCAATTTACCTACTATGGGTACTATCTATCTATATTATAAAGGACAATCATATCTGTGCGTAACGCATACGTCATTCTGCGAATGGCAACACTTTGAAATTTGAAATGAAATTTCGATTTTGCAATTTTCGCTACTGCAAATTTTTAAACTTCTAAACATCCCACATTTTAAATTTTTACACCGTCTTATACAGAAAAAAATGCTCTTTTAAATGCAATTTGTTTAAAAGCTGTATCTCAATTTATTTTTGAGATATTAATTTTTTTTATAGTTTTTAATACCAATTTTCTAATCGTGGCAACTGAAATACTTCATTTCTATTAAAAGTGGTTTAGTTATCTTTATTGATTATATTCTTACTGATGCCATTTTTTCATTACAATTAAAAATATTTTTTTCATTCCGCTGATATTGAGTTTGAGACAATAGGCAAAATATTTCAGCGACTGAAAATGACGTCATATTTAAAAGAAAACGATAATTTTATTTGATAAAAAGAGATATTTCCTCTTGAATACGTCTAAAAATTATAAAATTCTGGAATTTTTACGCGTTAAAAGAAAACGATAATTTTATTTGATAAAAAGAGCTATTTCCTCTTGAATACGTCTAAAAATTATAAAATTCTGGAATTTTTACGCGCAGGTACAGAGATTATACCAAGACTTTAAATCACGAGTGGGAATTTTCACATGGAAAGTTGTAATAGTTGACAAACGTGACTATATTTATTAATAACCTATTGCGCTTTAAAATGTTTTTAAATGGTTAATATGGATGTGAAACGTTGAAAATGACTTGATTCGGTTTAGATTTAAAGGGGGGAAAATTCTATGATTTTGTCAAGGAAAATCATTTTTGCTGATTCTTCATTCCGTAATACCAAGCAATAATTGATAACTTAATCAAAATTACTTATCTCGATTATATGTTACTTATGACGCACATGAATAAAGTTTAATTTTGCAATAATTTTAACAGTAGAAGTTTATGAAAAAAGTATTTAATTATTCTTAGGTTAAAATATGTCTTTGGAGAGTTAAACTAACAAGTGTAAGATGGATTTTTTATTCTAATTATTTAATTGTTGTCGATGTATTATAAATTTGATGCAACAGTTCCTTTGTAAACATTTTCTTTCGTCGAAATTCGACGGGATCCACCTCGTTTAAATGAAATAAAAATTTGCTATAAACTTTCCAATTTATTAGGATGAGCGAAGCGAATCCTCTACTAGTCTACTCAAATTACATTTTGTCGTACACTTTACAAAAAAACTATTCAGTATTTTGCCTTGAAATTAAACTTAAAAATACATTATGACCTGTAGATTTGCACAATGCTATTTTTTTACGGAATAACCTTAAAAAATTTATTATTTTAATTAATTTATTTTACATGTTTTTCCATTACGGATGCATTTTTGAAAAAGAAAAAAACACGTATATTTTCAGAAGAAAAATTAATAAATCATGGAGTCAGTACTTATAGATAGAATCATGATTAGTTAAATAAATAAAATATTTTTTCATTATTCCGCCAAAATATCTCAAAAACTGTTTTTTTTAAATTTAACTAGCTGTTAAACCCGTTCTATGCACGGGAGTTCATGAATTGAATTCTAAAACCAAAATTAAAAATAACTATTCGATTTAGTAAAATATTTTTCTACTACTGCTCATTTTTTTAATAAAATTTAATTTTTCATGTTACTATGCCAACAGACGATAAAGCTGTATCTTTGGAATAAAGAATAAATAGAATAAAAAGTTTTGTGGGAGTTTCTGATAAAATGTTTGCGTTTATCAAAAAAAAAAAAAAAAAAAAAAAAAAAAAGGCAATTTAACAAATTACAACGACCATTCGGAAAATGATTTTTTCAAAGACTAAATTTAAGACATAAAAAATCGCACGGAGTTGATCATACATTACGTACGCCTTGAATTAAACATTAATAGTGTTATTACACGTAAAAATTCCAAGCGACAAAAATCGCCTGCAACTCGTATTTGGTGTGAAATATTTTTATGTATTCATTCCTGTCCTATTTATCTTTTTTTTTTTATTTTTAATTGGCTTATTTCATTTTTCTTTTGCAAGTGAAAATCTTACAAATTAAAATTAACTCTTAGGCAAAAATTGTTATTCATTTTCTTTCATTTTCATTAGTCATTATCCACCTGAAACTTACGTATTATCCAAGCATTTCATTGGCTGTTCGGGAAAAGGCTTTTCCATCGTCAGATTTCCAAGAAATCTGACTACCAATTTTAAATGAAATTTCATTCTTAAACTTCTAAACATTCGACAATATTACTTTTTACACCGTCGGATAGAGAAAAAAATGTACTTTTAAATGCAATTTGTTTGAAAGCTGTATCTCAATTTGTTTCTGAGTTATTAATTTTTTTGCAGTTTTTATTACTTTTTTGTCATAGTGGCAACAGAAGGTATCCATCTCTGTTGAAAGTAAAGGGAAATACCTGTTATTGTATAGACCAATCACAAAACGAATAAAATGCGGATTAAACCAATAAAAACCTTCAGATATGCTTTTGATTTCCTACCCTGACGAGAACAATAACCATTGTTCCAAATGGTTAAAAAAAAAAAAAAAAAAAAAAAAAAGTTGTAATAATTAAGCGGAATTAAATAATCTCTAATTACTTGCATGTGAGGTAAAAGAATTATCGTAATACCCGCTGGAGCTTTTTAATATTGCAGCGTGGCATACATAATATGTATATCTCTACTTATTTGCGTGTTAGGCAAAAAAATTATCGTAATGCCGGCTACAGCTTTTTAATATTGCAGCGTGGCATACGTAATATGTAAGGTAAAAGAATTACCGAAATACCGGCTACAGTTTAAAACTTTACTTACATTAAACTTTCTTACATTAAAAATGTATGTTATTTGAGAGGAAAATATACATTTTAATAGAATACTTTATTAAGATTGGTTGGAGATGGCGCATATTTTGCCTCTCATTCCTTTTAATCATATAATAGTTTCACGATTTCTTTTGGGAAATTTCTAAAATACTTTTTTTAGGAAAATTATAAATTTTTAATGAATTAAAATTTGTGAAAATTCAATTATTTAATTAAATTAAGTATTTTTTTAGTGTTAAGAATTGAAATACACAACTTATTCTTATTATGTGAAATAATTTACGCAGACGAAACTTACGCATTTTAAAAGAATTATATTATGATTTTTTTTTTTTTTTTTTTTTTTTTTTGTAAAGTGGCAACAAAAAAATTGTAAACAAATAAAATCAGATGTTAAATTCGTTATATAAAGTGTTATTCGAATTCGAAGATTGAAAATTTAACCAAATGAAACATATTTAAGAAGTAATTACTATTAGTATTATTTTAATATGTTGGCCGTTTAAAAACAATTTATGGAATGTGTTAGTTCTATTATAAAGAATGCCGAGAAAACGTACACTTACTGGTCGAAAAGAACGCGAACATGATTTAGCTTTAAGGCAAGAGACTAGATACCGGCGCAAAAAACGACGACATGACGAATCTCTTCTGACAGATAATGCATGTGCTCGGAAATATGCTTTAAATTTCGAAGATGCACAAAAAAATTAAAATTATATTTTTGTAAAATTTGTCATCGACGTTGGTTTGACATGCATATTCAATCTGACGGATCTTGTAAGACTTGCCATAAATATATAGTAAATAATGAACTAAATATTTTTTCTGTAGCTAATAATATGGATCCAGGTCCACAATCGGAAATATTGAAGAACTTAACTTTCATTGAGGAGCAATTAATTGCCCAAGTTCATCCAGTTATTACTGTTTATCGCATTAAAGGTGGTCAGCTTGGATACAGTGGGCAAGTTATTAATTTTCATCAAGATATTACAGAATTTTGTACTTTATTACCTCATTCCATAGATACTATATCACAGTACATCTTTGTTAGAAGACAAGATGGTGAAGAATTCAAAGATTTTATAGTAAATCGTGAAAACGTTAAATCTGCTTTACAATATCTAAAGGAAAATAATCCTTGGTATCGTTATATTACTGTTGATGAAAATAATTTGCAAAGTTTACCCGAAAATGAAAATATTTTTCAGCGAATAATACTCAGTCAAGAGCAACAGCAGATTTATTTACCATCAGTTGAAAAAACTTTGAATTCTGTAGATGATCACTGTCCATAGACAAATAATATATATGAATCCGGAGCCCCAAATGTTACTTTCAGATGTAATCGAGAGGCAATAAATAGTATGTTAGGTATTAAAGAAGAAAATGATGAATGCAGTGTCATTCATTGGCCTCAGATAGATAATAAGCCTATAAATGAATTTTCATGTGATGGACATATTTGTAGAGCTTTTCCTACGTTATTTCCAACAGAAAGAGGTGATCTTAGAGATGCTAGAGTTTGTAAAATTACACCAAAAGAATACTTTAAATTTCTCATGATATATGACGATGAAAGATTTGCACGGCATCCAAGATTTAGATTTTTTGCTTTCAATAGCATAATGCGTTGGACAGCATTATAAAATGGAATTATTTGTATTAAGAAAATTTCTCGCCTACATGATGTTGAAACAGTTGAAAAACTCCAGGAACGGTTGCAGAAAGATCCTACATTGTACAAGTCGATTTTATCTTTCAATGCTAATTTAAGATCATCGAGCTCTTATTGGTTTATCAGATCACGAGAGTTGTTAGACATGGTTGAGGAATTGGGAACTCCTACTGTTTTCATTACACTTCGTGCAGCTGATTTATACTGGCCTGAAATTTATCGCATTATTGATGCAGACTATGGTTACACTAATTGTAACCAAAATTCTGAATTCATCAGAAAATCAAAATTGTTGAATTGTAATCCTTTAATCGTTGCTTACTTTTTTCATAAGCGGTTGGATTTTTTTATGGAACATTTTTTTCAAGAAATATTTTAAAGTCAAGGACTTTTGGTTTCGTATTGAGTTTTAACATAGAGGTAGCCCTCACATGCAGATCCCGATCAAGATGAAGTTGGGCCCAGGGCCTGTTAAAAAGTTGGGCCCCCCCTACCTCCCCATTCCCGGCGACACTTTCAAAAAAAAAAAGTAGGTTTATTTGATGAGTTGAGAAAGTTGTTTGGGTGAAAGTTTCAAGTTTACAAAAAAAAAATGTAACTTACAGGAATACTCAAGAAAATGAATTACCATCCACTTTCTCAAATAAGCATTTGTATAATTCACAAACATCTATGATCCACAGTTTATGTTGCAGAATAAATGAGGACGTCTTTTTCAAAACTCGCCTTATCCAAAATCATAAAAATTGTGTTTTCCCTAACAGTCTAGTAATCATTTTAAACTATAATTCTGACATTGTAAAATCCTCGTTTATATTGAAACCAATAGACACAGTATGCAATTTTTGACATTTTCCCCAAATTTGATTTTCTGGATACGGCAAGTTTTGAAAATTATAGGGATTGAAAAGGACTTTTACAGAAAAATTAAATATGGGGGTTTTTTATTACAGTAAAACTTTGTTTTTACGTCAGGAACCAAAATATAAAATGCAAACAGTGGAAAAACTTAAATTGTGAGAAAATACACACAAATTTGTGGGCCCCTGAAACTGGTGGGCCCAGGGCCGAGGCCCCGGAGGCCCGTGCATTAATCAGGCCCTGCTCACATGCATGGTCTTTTCTGGTTTGAAGATGCTCCTGATGTAAACAATCTTATTGTTAGTTCAAATGATGATGAAAAGATACGTAAAATTGTAAAGTACTTTGATGAATTCATATCGACTTGGCAACCAGATCCTAATCAAGTTTATTATATACATCCATCTAAATTTCATTTATCGGATGTGCCTGATGAAGCTGCTGACTATAATCACTTAATACTTGCAGTACAAATGCATAAATGTTCTAAAGCTTATTGTGAGAGAAAGAAAAATGATTCTTCTGAAGTCACATGCAGTTTCAAATTTCCCAAAGAATGTTCTCACGAAAGTAAAATTCAGTTCCTTACTAGTGAACCCGAATACATTTCAAAAAGAAATAGTCCTTATTTAAACAGTTATAGACCACATTTTAAAAATTTGGCGAGCAAACATGGATTCCCAAGCAGTCATTTCCATTCACGCAGTTCTAAAATATATTGCTAAATATGCTAGCAAAGGTGAACTCAGATCAGAAGGGATGAAAGATTTCATCAGACAAACAGTTCAAGAATCATGCGATAATATCAATGTTCAGCAGATAATTCAGAAGATTTTAATAAAAATGTGTGCTGAACGTGATTATTCTGCCCAGGAAATATTTTGGGTGTTAATGGGATGGCCTTTGTATAAGTCATCTCGTCAGTTTGTCACCATTAATTTAGCAAAGAACGCATGGGAACAATTAGATATGAATAAGGAGGATGGAAGCATATCCGTTTCAAATATTTTAGAAAAGTACGAGCAACGCCCAGTGAGATTTGAAAATATGTCATTGCACAATTATTTCACGAACGTTTATAAATGCGGTGAAAATTTCAGTATCAGAAAAAACCCATTTATCCCCAGAATTATACCGAAATTGAAATATGATCCCAATAATGTAAATAATGAAAGATTTCTATAAGCAACAAGTTATGTTGCATATTCCTTGGCGTGATTTTCAAGTTATGAATACAAATAATACTTCATGAAAAGTTATATATGAACAGCATTTTGAGAATAATGAAATTCAGAGATTGGATTTAGAATATCTGTTGCAAAATTTAGAAGATGAGGAAGAATTTGAAGAAATTGAATCTACTGAAATAGATCAACCATTTGACTGGATGAATGTCGCTTCAAGACAATATAATGCACAGGATGAATTAGATTTGGGCAGAAGGGGCATTGTTATAAGGTATAACTGGCATACCATTCAAAGTCAAGATTTGCTTAATAAATTACAGAATTTTATTGAAAATGAAAAGGTGAAAGAGAGTGAAAAAAGTGGTTGTGTCACTGTTCCTTCTAATTTGCCAAATTTCGTCTTTTCCAATGAACAGACAAAAATAATAAATATTTTTGAAGAACAGCTCAATTTCTTGTAAGGTCATAGACGAGAAATGCCAATAAAAAGAATTGTCAAAGGGAATTGTCCAAGAAAAAGCAGATTCTGGAAAAAGTACTTTAATACATTACTTCACTGCTCGATTAAATGAAACATCTGGTCCATCTTCTTTTCAATTGCTTGCACTAACTGGTGTTGCCGCAGTCAATATAAATGGATCAAAGATTCCGTCAAAACTTTTATTGGGACTAAATCAAAAGCTAAGAGATCTTAGTCCATATTCGATTGGTCAACTTCAGGAGGAGTTTCGAAATTGTAAATTCATAATTATAAATGAAATGAGTATGATTGGATGCAGTCTTTTGCGAAAAATAGATTTTCGATTACGTAGTGCTGTGCCATCGAAACAAGATGAACCTTTTGGGGGAATGTTCTTATATCTATTTGGAGATATCAAACAACTACCTCCAGTAAACGCAGGCCTCTTTACAGTGACAAAAATCAAGGAAGTGAGTTTCTTTCGGAAGGACAATTGTTATTTTCTTCGACTATTCAAAAATATTTTTTTTTATCATCATCCTTCCGCAAGATAAAACTCAATAAATATTTTGTAGCATACTTGATCGAATTAGTAATTGAGAATGCACTACTGAAGACTATTAAATATTAATGAATAGAAGCTTACAGTCTCTTTCAAAAAGCGAAAGCATTTATTTAAAGATGCAATTAGGCTGTTTTCAACTAATAAAGACGTAAAAGAATATAATAATGAAAAATTAAAAGAACTGCGTCAACCTGTTGCCTTGATTCAAGCTCTTCATAATTGTACTAAAGCAAAGTTGGCCGATTCTGAAATGACAAACGGACTTGAACCATTTCTTACATTATCAATTGGGTCTAAAGTAATGTTACGTTCTAATTTGTGGAACGAAAAAGGTTTAGTAAACGGGGCTTTAGGCTATGTTGCAGATATTATTTATGAAGAAAATCACGGGCCACCAGACCAGATCCCGCGAATAATCATGGTTAAATTTGAAAACTACAGTCATTCAGCTTATGAGAATGGCTGCGTTCCGATTCCACCAATAACTAAATTCTGGAAAAATGAAAATATAAATTGCTCA
This sequence comes from Maratus speciosus, assembly GCA_963932465.1. Taxonomy (NCBI): domain Eukaryota; kingdom Metazoa; phylum Arthropoda; class Arachnida; order Araneae; family Salticidae; genus Maratus; species Maratus speciosus. The sequence goes on along the minus strand of CAWVRF010001438.1, from coordinate 122,626 downwards.
AGGAAACAATTTCCTCTGCAGTTAGCTTTTGCAGTTACAATTCATAAATCCCAAGGTTTAACATTAGGTAAAGCAGTCGTAGATATTGGGGATAAAGAGATATCAGTTGGCTTAACGTACGTAGCGTTGTCGAGAGTGAAAACCCTTCAAGGTTTAGCATTCAATAGAAAATTTCCTTACGAGAGATTCTACAATATCAAAAATTCTCGTATGCTAACATGCAAAAAAAAAGAAGAAATTAGAATGAAAAGTTTTACAGTTAATAATTCTTAGTATCAATCAGGGCAGATTTCAAATGTTTTTCCAGAAAATAGGATTTTGAAGAAGTAACTTTCTTCAAGCTCTCTTGGAATATATTATTCTAAGATTGCTATCAAAGATTATTTGATGTGAATTACAAAGATTGGAAACATACCTATTTCAAATCATTTGAGAAACCACCAGAGGCTATTGTAAAATGTAAAAACATCTTTAAAAGAGTTTAGTTAAAAATTTAAAAATATTTTGTAAAATTTTGCTTCGAAAATATTTTTATTTATACCAGTCTTATATAATAAATAAAAAATTCCGAGGAAATTCTTAGTTATTTGGCTGAATTTACATTTCTAAAATTAAAATGCGCCAAAACATAAAATAACGTTCTTGCTTAATAAAGGTGCAAAAATAATATAAAAAAATATTGTTACTTTCCAATATTTATCTTATTAAATAATGCTTCGCGAATTCAAACAAAGCATGGCTTTTGCTAGTATTAATTTTTTCTTGCTTCTATAGCAATCTTTCTTAGCTTCATTTAATCAGTTTTAAACATTTTCCTTTCTATCAATCACCTCAATTTACCATAGTTTTACAGAATAAATTTACATTATTTTAGAAATATAACCATCAACCTTTTATTATGTTCAGTGCGGAACAAAAATACTTCCAAAAAGACTTAATTAACCAGCTTTGACCACCTGGTCAACCCTCCCCATGTATCCACTCTTTAAAGTATAGCATATGGTTATGTTTAGCTTAATTTACTGTATAATCTTTTTGGCTAGAATAAAAGCTCAGTATTTCTACATTACTTAAAATCTACTTACTTAAATTTCTATGATGTATTTTATCTGAGAAAATCTTACATAATGTTTCTAAAAAATACACTTTTTAAGCTTTTTCACACCTGTTTCATTTATCTTTATGAAACAAAGACTATTTTTTGAGCATTTCAGTAGCTTTGGTCGTCACCTATTGGCAAATCTCTGAAATTCTTTTAAATATGAAAACTGTGGTCTAGGGGTGAGTCAAGACTCCCCTATATTTAACCCTCTCCGTCTCCTCTGCCTCTAAAAAATATATTTATTTCTTTACAAAGGCTAATGACATTATAATTATCAATTTTAATAAACTAAGAATAATCGTATTTGAGACTTATCATAATCATCTTTAAAAGGAATTTATATAAATAACTGTCCCTTAAATGGCTAATAGAAATATGCACCCAACTCGTGCCTAGCTCTTTATATATAGGACGTTACAAACATGCATAAAAATTAGGCTAGAAGACATAATTTGATAATTTAAAAAAAATCATATTTCAAAAAAGACTATAAGCTAAGATTATATCTTATTTATATGAGTTTATGATAGGGAAAAAAAGTTACATTTTACATTTCGCCATCTTGAAGAATGAAAAATCTATGAACATCGAAAAAGTCTTCCTTTAAGCAAATAAATAATCATCTTGTGTTGTCATCTCTGGGTAACATATACATAAATTCATCGACATGCTGCAGACAGCATAAATGTTGGAGGCAGTTTTCATGTTACAGTGGAAAAAAAACATACAAATTTATAAAAATTCGAAATGTCCTAAATAGGGACGCCAGGCATAGATGGATATCTCTTATTATTCTATTATTATCTAATATTTTATATCTATTATTATTTAAATTCCATACCTGCATTACAAGGGCAGTTGTCTGTAGATTTTCTACAGTTCCATTCCTGTATTGACGTTGCTTCAATTCCATTGTAAGTTCACGAAGTGTTTCCATGTCAACATTATTTCCCGACTGCTTACTAGCGCAGGCTAAAGCCATAATTGAAACAGCTTGCATATCTGTTGAAAATCATTCGTCATTTAATGCTAAAAATTTGTTTTACAATTGGATATTCATCTATCATTTGTTTTAAACAAAACAAAATAAAACTGTTAATACAGATGATTAATAACTGAGATCTCATTTACAGAGTAAAAGGGAAGGCCGTATGAATAATCAACATAGTAAATACAAAGAAATAAGGTAATATTGTGAAAATTGGTATAAAAACATGTATTTGGCTATTTACCGCATCTGGAGGATTTTTTATTTAGGCTACGAATGCTCACCTTTCATAGTTATTTTTTATGTATAAGATGATAGATTTTTCATTAAAAAAAAATTGCTACTCAAAATTTTCTGGTGTCAATTCAACATTTCTAAATAAAAAATCCGCCAGATGCGCAACGCTGCTATTTTCTGCCTTTTGCAAATTATTTATGAATAAATGATATGCAAGAGTGGCAACAACAAAAATAAATAAATAAATAAATAAATAAACACTAAGCCAACATTCAAAAAGCAAAACTTTAAATATGTGTAGACAATGAGATGAAATTATTTAGTTACTCAACATTTATTTTATCATTAAAAATGTGATTTTTTAATTGGTTGTGCTAAAAAAAGTGATTTATTTTGGAATTCTCTTAATGTGCATTAATTTGATTTAAATCTTGTAATAATAATCACCTTAAAATAAGAATAGATACAAACGGATAGATAAGCCATATTATGAACTACATGCATTTATACCGATCACTACAGCATTGCAAACTGAGCACGACATAAGATTTATGAGTAAAAAAAATAACATGACGGCCAACTTTCGCCAACAGACCCCATAACATACCTGCCAACTGGCGCTGTGTCATCACAGGAACAATTTAATTATTACTAATCGTTCGAATACGCCGATTATAGAAATATAACTCGAAACAATGATTTGATTCGTTATTTTCTCCAAATGATGGCCTTTTTTGTTTTATTTTTTTATTATTATTAGATAAACATAATTCAAACTATACATCTTTTTTATTTCAATGTTGCTATTTATTATTTTCCTTATCAAATTTCTGGCATTACTTGATTTAAAATATGGAAAGGTAACTTACGACATTATTTACAAGGTAATAAAACGAACTTTACTTTTGCTCATGTTCCAACTATTTTACTCGATTTCCTCGTCTAAAGAAATTTGCTTGTTTCATCTGAATAATGCGACGTCTCCTTTTTGCGCATGCTCGGGTGAATCATTCGAAACTATTAGACCGGGAGATGGCAGCACAGACACATGGTTCGTACGGATACCGTTATGTCTTCAAGAAAACTATCAGTATCTTTTTATAGAAAAAGAAATCTAAGTTAAACGAGCAAAATTTCGCCTTCTTTTAAGAAGAGATTTCCAATAAGATAAAAAATTTCTGGTCTGCAAAATTCAAGGAGGCGTACGAACCATGAGACAGCCACCTCATCGAGTTGGAGGCTGAAATTAAAACGCAATCGGCCTGCCAAGTCTTATCTTGGTGGAAAACACCTAAAAACCCGATTTTACCGGTTAACTCGTAGGTTTACTATTGTGTTTTCCTGCTCCCAATCCGCCATGTTTTCATACCTTTGGGTGCAGGAAAACGCAATAGTAAACCTACCAGTCGACTACTAAAATCGGGTTTTTAGATGTTTTCCACCAAGATAGGACTTGGCAAACCGATTGGGGTTTAATATGGAAATAGATTTTAGTTAATTCTGGAATTTCAGCCTCCAACTCGATGAGGTGGTTGTCTATGCTGCCGGCTCCCGGTCTATTATGCATAAGAAAAATATTTATCTTGACTAACAGCGTATCTCCCTTTCGCGCATTCTTGAGCCATTTTGTCCGATTATTACTTGGTTCGCGAAAATCGTTTGCCTCCTCCATATTTTGAATGTTTTACTGTTATTTTTCTAAAATGCAACTCTCACTGACACTCACACTCACACTGCAAAGAAAAAAAAATATATGTAATTCTACAGATGTAAAGTTTCAGAAATCTGTATTCTTACTGAAATGTTATCTGTACACTACAGAAAAAGTTTCAAATCTACGACACTAGTTTTTGTAAAGTTGCAGAAATTTGTAGCTTTACAAAAGAATCTACAAAAATTGCAGTAATCTTGCTAAACTTTTTTTCTGTAACCCGGTTGCAGTTACATAAAAAGTTCTAGATATCCCAGTTTCCTAAAGAATTCCTAGTAACCTTACAGATTTTTTGATTTACAGTGAAAATGTGTATCTGTTGTATGAATTTTTGTTGTTGCCGTTACATAAAAAGCTCTAGGCATCCCAATTTCTTAGAAAAATCTTAGTAACTTTATAGATTTTTTTTTTTTTTTTTTTTTTTTTTTTTTTTTTTTTTTTTACAGTGGAGTAAATTTCGCCGACCCACTGTGCATTTCCAGTTTATTATTTCATTACCCAAAACTGTTTACCAATTATTTATTAAAAAGATCGAAATGGAAGCTATATCACATTGTGGTGAAGACTTCAAACAAAAATCTCGTTCAGGAAGGCGAAGCGCGGCACGTCCGACATTTGGTTGCAGCTGGTAATTTTTCTATTTTTAAAATTAAAATACAGTTAGAGGGAAAATAACAAAAAAAACTATTCATAGAAGAGTTTTAGAATAGGGTTACAGAAAAAAACGAAAATGGTTTTACTATATAAAATATGTAATATGAAGTTTAAAAAGTTCACTGTTTTACTTAAAAGGCGACTAAATTAATAAAAGAGACATTATAATTTAAAATATACGTTTTATTTAAAAACTTCTCAGTACTTTCAGGCTTTAACAAGCCCTTCATCAGAGAAAATTATAAGAACTAATTGCTATTTATTTACACAAATACATCACTTCGTTTTGAAAACGAGAGAGTCGGTAATTATTAGAGTTGAAAGTAGAAATAGCACAGCAATTAGTTATTATAATATTCTCTGATGAAGGGCTTGGTAAAGATTGAAAATACTAAGAAATTTTTAAATAAAATGTATATTTTTAAATTGCAAGATCTTCTCTATTATTTTAGTCGCCTTTTAAGTAAAACACTCAACTTTTTAAAATTCATATTACATATTTTATATTTGAATCAAGGTGATATTATGCATTCCGTCTTTTGGTTTTATTAGCTTGCTTCAAACCATAGCAATAAAGAAGTTCTATTATAGTGTGCCAAACAGCACATGTCCTTTGTGATAAGTACTGGAATGTCATATTCCAGCGACGAAAACAACTGGAATTCGGACGGCATTGACGGGTTTCCACACTATTGCCCTCATCTAGAAAAACAACCAAGGAGTAAATTTTAATAGACAATATTTTGATGGTTTTATAATCGTATAAGGGGAGATTGAACGATCAGACGCCCATAGCATTCAACAGTGATCCTCAAATCTCTGAAAGCTATCATTGGACATTTGCCAATCATTTGTTTCCTATTGGGGAAAATTGGATGTTTCAACATTATAATGCTTCAACCTATTCCCCTAAAGCAGATCACACACTGGACAGACAAGCAGACAAAACCGTCCGACGCGAGGCAAATTGTAGCTTTCAAACCGGTTTCTTCTTTGTTATCAGCATGAAATGTCTCTTGACTTACGCTTTTTCGTCGCTTGTCTGTTCAATGTGTGATATGCCTAACTCAACGTTACAGTGACTTAGTTCGAGCGCAGTATCAGTTTTGAAATGGCTAGTATTTAGTCCTGATCTAAAATTATTAGAAAACGCGTGTGGTATTTTCCGTTTACCAAACTGGTAAGCAATATTCTTCAATTAAATACTTGAAAATGGCTATTGGTTTAATATCGTGCCGGAAACTATACATAACCTGATTTTATCTAATTAAAGGTAATGAAGCAAAAATCAATTATTCACTTTTTATTATTATCCTTCTATAAGCACAGAAGTTACATATTTTTTAAATTACTGACTGACACGCTATTTTTTGTTCCATTTTTTTTTTTTTAATTCTATGGTTTGATATAAAATTTAAAGCATAATTGTGTTAAATATGTTTTTAAAACTAGAATTTATAGCACATATAAACGTGGATCTAAATTAGAATTAATTAACAAAAAAAATGCGTTTTGAGAATTGTAGTCGTGTTTAAACTTTTGACATGCACTGTAGTTGAAGATTGGCAAGTATGCCGAAGAATTAAATTTGAACCAGATAAGTCGAAATATTTTACCCGTCCAAAATGTCCGCCGTTTATTCCAGAATGTGTCAACGAGCTTCACTTTATCTGATTCTGTTATTCTCTCACCCGCGTTGCAGAGGGACAGTAGCACGTAAGGGTTTGTGTAATTTTCCTTGTTCACTCTGTTCGAAATTCTTTGACAATATCTATGCCATGGAATTTCCTTGGATCTATGCAATTGACCAGAAATGCATTCACAAACGATGCTAAGTCAGTTGAAGGAATATCTTCTAATTTTGCTCTAAAAAATCAAATGAAAAAAAAATTAGAAAACTTTTAAAATATTAAATCTATTTTAAAGTATCTTATTTTTTCCAATAATGATCACATGAACCGTTTCTGCTATATTAATGTTTATTACGCTATTACTTGGTAATATCGAGTTTTAAAATTAAAAAATGATTTTTCAATGTATTAATTTAATCATCTTCTGTGTTTTCAAACAATGAGGAAATACAAATAAAAGAAAAGTGCCCAGTTAAACTGATGGCATTGAGCTCACAGGCTATTCACACTAATTATATGTTATATACTCTTATTTCAAAGAATAATGCCCCTCAAAAAATAAATTAAGGGGGATTAGCCCCCGTTTACCCCTTTATACTTAACCAATGAACATGCATTTCTAAGCAGGGAAGCTCCTTATCAGAATAAAACTGTATATCAAATTTGAAGGAAATCAGACAATTCTGCATGAAAAACCCATTTCGCTAAATTAAGAGGGGGGTGTTAACTCCCCTATTTCCGCCTTTATACTTAAGTATTGAACTTCCAAATATAATCAGGAAAGCTTCTTATCAGAATGAACCTAAAAAAAAAAAAAAAAAAAAAATTGAAGAAAATTAGATAATTCTGCATGAAAGCCCATTTATCTAAATTAAGGGGGGGGGTCCCCCTTTCACTCCTTTATACTTAACCCATGAAATTCCAATTCTAATCAAGGATACGCCTTATCGGAATAGACCGGTATATCAAATTTAAAGCAAATCGAATAATTCTGCATGAAAAACCCATTTGTCTAAATTAAGAGGAGGGGACTAACCCCCGTTACCCCCTTTATACTTAACCAATGAACCTCTAAATTTAAATAAAGAAACTCCTTAACAGAATAAACCGGCATACCAAATTTAAAGAAAATTGAATAATTCTGCATGAAAATCCCATTTATCTAAATAAAGAGAGAGGGGTTCAGCCTTCCTTTCCCCCCCCCCTTTATACTTAACTAATGAATTTCCAAATCTAATTAGGGAAGCTCATTATCAGAATAAACCGCTATATCTAATTTGAAGTAAATCGAATGTATCTGCATGAAAAAACCATTTATCTAAATTAAGGGGGGGGGGGTTGGCCCTCGTTCCCCCTTTATACTTAACCAATGAACCCCCAAAACTAATCAGGGAAGCGTCTTATCAGACTGAACCTGGAAAAAAGTTTGAAGCAAATCGGATATTTCTATCAAGAGTTATCGCGTTACGTACCGATATACGTACATACTTACATACATACAGAATCTGCGGGCCCATTAGCTCTCAGGCTTTGATAGCCTGTGAGCTAAAAACTATTCTGAACAATTCTAATTTTATAACATTATAAAATTAGGAAGTTATTTGTCCTATCTGAAACAAGAGTTCTATGAAATTTTCCCGTAAATTGAAAAGTTGAGAACTTTACATAGAACATCGATTTTGTTCGTTGTTGAAATTAACAATTCATCATACATACTTTAACACATTTTTTTGCAGGCATTTTTTCATGAAATCTGAGTTTTAAAACAGTAGAAACCCCAGCCCCTCTTCTGAAAGCGTTTTGTAAATAGATTTTTGAAGTTTTTAGCTATAAATATATAAAAACAAAACGTGACGATGCCGGTGCGAACCCATCCATCTTACCAGTCGGCATTAAGATGGTATCATGTTAGGCTTCATTTCGATTTGGGATGTATATGAGAAAATTTATTTGGCCAAATACAAAAACCCTTCTATCTCATATCCTCTCTGTGCAGCATCTTTTTCAATAAAACATACAAAACTAACAAAATTTCAATAATTTGCGGAATCGACAAACCATTTCAGAAATCGTGTATAATTATGCTAATGAAAACAAGCAACGTTAGTGAGTTATGTAGTGAGTTATTCATTTATAAAAAATAAAAAAATCGCATATTGAATATTTTAATTATTTTAGTATGAATATTAAATTTTGTGTATTTTAATAGTGCATATCAAATCATCATGTTTAATTTTGCTAAGGTAAACAAACAAAAATCATAAAAAAGGCCTTCCCCTATGAACCAATGAAATTACTTTTTGTAACTTAAGATATCATGAGTTTTTTTTTATTGTGATTCACTATTTTAGTTTCAACTAGCAGTGATAGATGGAGTTGCAAGCAATAGACACTAAATCGATGCCCGATTATTCGGCCTCGCTCTTCTCCCAATATTGATACGAATGAAAGAGGTTAAATATATGGAGTGCGTCCCTAAGAACAAGACTGCATTGACAACAAAGACCCACTCCATATATTTAACTTCCTTATTTCGCATCAATGCTGGAAGAAGAGAGAGGCCAAAAAATTAGGCCTCGATTTTGCGTTTATTGCTTGCATCACCATCTATCGCTGCCATTTAAAAATAAAACCAAGAATCACAGTTTAAAAAAACTCCTCATATCTTACATAAACCTACTGCAAGAATTTTTCAAATAGCTGTCACCATTTGCAAATTACTGAACTTTAAAATCAGTCAGTTCATTTTAGGACACCCGGTATGTTACACAGCACTGGCCTTCTCTATAAAGAACCAATCTCCTCTTATAGTCTACCTGTTTATACGCTTGTGAATATTTGCATGTGTCTAAAAATATGTGTAAATACGTATATGTATTCACAAATGTATCGAGAGGTTGGCATCTGAATATAGTAAATAAACTTATTAAGACACAATTAAAATTTATAATGAAAAGTACATTTTAACGGCTCTTTAAGACTATTTATTAATCAATCAAATGTAGTCTAAGTGCTTTTAACCATTTTTAGGCAATTTAACCAATTATATAAATACGTAGCACCTATAGTCGTCGTTCAGTCCGTCCGTCCGTCTGTCCGTCCGTCTGTCCGCATGTAACAGAGCAAAAACTACCCAACCGAATAGTCTGAAATTTCAAATATATGATTGTTGCAAAATTTTGTCGAGCTATTTCAAATTTTATGAAAATCGGATGTATAGTTTAATTACAGGACAGTCAAAAGTTTTTCTTTACATTACGGCCAATGGGAAAAATTATTGCAAGTGGATTTTAATGATATTAGAGCCTTCGGAATGATCTGAAATTTTAAAGATATAATTGTTGCAAAATTTTGTCGAGCCATTTCAAATTTTAGGAAAATCGGATGTATAGTTTAATTACAGGGACAGTCAAAAGTTTTTCTTTACATTACGGCCAATGGGAAAAATTATTGCAAGAGCATTTTAATGATATTACAGCCTTCCGAATGGTCTGAAATTTTAAAGATATAATTGTTGCAAAATTTTGTTAAGCTATTTCAAATTTTAGGAAAATCGGATGTATAGTTTAATTACAGGGACAGTCAAAAGTGTTCCGAAAAAATTATTGGAAGTGCATTTTAATGATGTATCAGACTATGCACTTTATGAAGTGCAAAAAATTATACATTCAGTACAATATGGGGTGCAAAAAATAATTTTAAAACTAGTTATAGTACGAACGCACCTCATTTGCCACGTTTGATGAGCAATTTCCAACTTGTTACTCTTTTCTATCTTTACAAGAAGAAAGTATTGGATTCAAGAAAATTTTCGACTTCCGGTTTTCGATGGATTTATACGTTTTAGAAGGTCCTGAACACAATTTGATGGTTTTTAGAAAATGTCTGTGAGTCTGTATGTCACAAAAATTTTGTGGGCACTCTATCTCAAGGACTAATGCACGGAATTTCACAAAACTTTAGATTAATCTAGACCTTGATATAAACTGGTCTGATTACTTTTTGGTGTAAATCGTCCAACAGGTGGCGCTTCTGTGCTGCATTTTCACGATTTCCGCAATCACTATATCTCAAGAACTAATTCACAGAATTTCATCAAACTTCAGATGCAGTTAGTCCTTGATATAATTTGCTGTTTATTACTTTTTGGTGAAAATCGCCCAACAGATGGCGCTGCTATGCTGCATTATTCATGATTATTGCAATAGCTCTATCTCCAGAACTAACATATGAATTTTCATCAAACTTCAGATTCATGTAGTCCCTGATATAAACTAGTGCTGTTTAGTGTTTGGTGTAGATCGCCTTTGAGTTGGCGCTGCTGTGCTGTATTTTTCCCGATTTCCGCAATAGCTGTATCTCAAGAACTAATGCATGAATTTTCACCAAGCTTCAGATTCAGTTAATCCCTAGTATAAATTGGTCCTAATTAGTTGTTGGTGTAAATCACTCAATAGGTGGCGCTGCTATGTGGATTATTTTATAATTTCCGCAATAGCTGTATCTCAAAAAGTAATGCACGGATTTTCTCCAAACTTCAGATTCACTCAGACGTTAACATAAGTTGTTGCTGATTAGGTTTTGGTATAAATCACCCAATAAGTGGCGCTGATAAGCTGTATTTTTCCGGATTTACACGATTTCAGCGATAGTCATATCTCAAGAACTAATGCACGGAATTTCATAACTTTAGAATCCTCATGAGGGGCATATATTGGTATTTAATTTTGACTGTGTCATAACAAAATTTGAAGAATTAACATGTAAGAGTTAGAAGAAAGTTTTGGAATACGCATATCCGACTAGTTAATTATGAAACAACTTTATGTGAAACAATCTTTACTAAATTCGACCGGCATTTTATGTTTTTACTAATTTTAATATTACATTTCTTTTTTTGAAAATGTTATCTCCTGGAAGTGCTCCAGCAACTACATTTAGTACATGATGTGAAACTTTTTTTAACAGATATTTTAAGTGCTTTTGCAACTGTAGCGATAACAACCCGTGCCAATGAAGTACTAACCGGACTATATGCCAGACGCCGGACAACCACCGCACCATCCTTGAGGCGGTTCTGTTTTCCGTTTCATAGTGATCCTTTATCCTCCTTAGTTTTAGAGGATTGCTTACTACAATTTAATTTATAAAAATATTCTCGAATCATCACGAAATATAATTATGTCACTGAAGTAAAATGCAGCACTTTCCTCTTAGCAAATAACTGTAGTAATGTACAATCAGTATTAAAATAAATCAATACACTCCATACAATTTAATCACCCAATTGCCTCAAGGAAAAACAGAAATAGGCATTCATACAGAAATTATGTCTTGTAGAATTTACGTTAAAAAATGTTATATATGCAACGGATGACGTTTTCATCTTGAAAATGCACCAAACTTTGAAATTTTCAATACAAGCACCCACTTTTGACAGCATATTGGAATATTTCGATATATTTTACCCTCAGATTCAAAACGCGAATGAGCTACAATTTTGGATTCGCATATTTAAAGTTAATATATTATTATATATTAACATATATATCAACATCGCATATTTAATTTTCGAAAAATATTTTTAAAAATGTATTTTTTCGAAATTAATTTTCGAAAATATTATGAACTGAGCGTACGAATTTTTTAACAGTAATAGATATCTAAAAACTTCAACTATGCGAATCCAAAACTGTAGTTCATTCTGACAATAATTTTTGAATAATGCTTTAAAAACTACATGCACTGCAGTATGTTTTGTAACAATTAAAAACAAATATAAAACATTAGAAGTTCCAAATTTTAAACCCTCATTGTTCCTAAACGAGTTGACCGAATGACTTCCTTCTTCGTATCTAATGGTAAAATATACCGAAATATTCGAATATGTTGTCAAAATTGGGTGTACGTGTTAAAAATTTCAGAGTTTAGTACAATTTCAATATGAAAAGAAATAGCTAAGCTTAATATTTTTTAATACATTGAAAGAAGACATAATTCTTAATTGAATAGCTATTTTTATTTTTCTCTACGAAAACTTTGCACTTACATTTTATGGGGTGTATCAATTTTTCATCCAAATAGACAGGAAGGCAGCTGCACAAATCATACCTCATCGAGTTGACAACTTAAGTTCCAGGATTAGTTAAAACTGGATTCGCATGTTAAAATACAACTGGTCTGCCATGTCATATCTTGGTGAAAAACACCTGCAAACTTGATTTTAGTAGTTGATTGGTAGGTTTATCATTGTGTTTTCCTGCATCCAAAGGTATGAAAACATGGAGGACTGGGAGCAGGAAAACACAATGGTAAACCTACCAGTCAACCACTAAAGTCGGGTTTCCAGGTGTTTTCCACCAAGATATGACTTGGCATACCAGTTGTATTTTAAAACGCTAATCGAGTTTGTCTAATACTGAAATTTCAGACGTCAACTGGATTAGGTGATGGTCTGTACTGCCGTCAGCCGGTCTAAAAAGAATCACGTCAGAAGATCACCCAAACTTGGACTGTATCATGCAAAAGCATCGCTCCCTTGTTTCAAAAATGCCATAACTCAAAAAACTCAGTTTTTCAGGAGATGCGAAAAAACTGTTTTCGAGTTTTGTAGGTAAATTTTTGTTGATCTAGGGATGTTACTAAGAAGAACTATACATATAGTAATAATGTTTTTTGAATTGTGTCACTTTTGAAGCAAGACTGCGATATATGTAGCGGAAGGTCCGAAGAAAAAACTTCGTATGCCGTTTTGATGCCCAGTGTCTGTCATACTGGATTTTTCGCATTCTTGCAGTTTACGACGCATGGAATATTTATGCAATCTTTATGATACCGAATTTGTCCAAATCTTTCAATTTAAGGGCTCTACAATGGGTAGCATTCAGATTTCAGACACAAAGACAATTGATAGAAATTGCGAGACTTTGTATGATTGCATAAATGTGCCCCGCCATATAACCCAATATCACAAGATTTTACATGAAATGATGCTAATGGACTGCTAATGTCTTGGGCTTCCTTCTGGTGCAGGCCTAGTACAATTCTTCCCTGCGACGCCTTCAATCTCCACACTTAACACAGAAATTGATAAGGACTTTTTAAGCCCACAAACAAACAAGGAATTAAAAGGCTTTATCGACCTACCTGTACAATCTAGAAAGAAACTGAATAGTGACTTCGTATGCTGTCTCTTTTCTTGTTTCATTGTTGAAGGCGGTAAACTTATAATCAGCAAAATAAAGTGCTATAGCTGATTTATCAACAAATGAGCCCCAAATTTCAGTTGCCGATTCAGGTTTGCTTTGGTTGTAGAGCCATTCAACTCCTCGTAACATCGCCTGAAATTCTTTGCGAGATTTGCTATAATCTGTGAATCAAAAGAAATATATCAATAGTTTGAAATTTTTATAAAGCAAGTTTTGCATTAATTAATTTGTTTTGAATAGGGTTGTTACCAATAAAGGTTTCGGCGTATTATTCAGTTTGATCTATGATTTATACATGTTAGATATTAAGTACTCGTACAGTCGCCTTTGCCAGTCATGTCGCCCAATATGTTTTTTAGCGTTCTTACAAATGATCATTTCTGAAAAATCTATTAAACATTAAATCAATTTTTTCGTATATTTCTCACACCTTCGTTTTTAATCCCCCTGGCGGTCGCCGAGTATTGCTTCTCTATGTGCATATGCGACAAAACACAAAGTTACCAGATCATTCTCAAAATCATTACATATACTAATATCATGCACAATATATAGTCTGATTAAAAATCGTCTGAAATCGAGGATTTTTTTTTTTCATATTATGTTTAAAACGCCTTGCATCGATTTTCACAATTTTCAAAATACATTTCGTTAAAAAAATGTTTAAAACTCTAGATGACATCGCCTGAGTCCTGTGATCGCCAGCAGACCTCTTTAATAAAAACACTCTGTAGTATATCCCAACAACATATTTCATTTTTATGACCATCCGAGTGCTTTTTCAAAGTTAGAGCGTGTACGGTATAGCGGACAACCTACATACTTATTGCGTATAATTTTTATTTATTAGCTTAAAAGTGTTTCTTAGATGTAATTATATGTGGATTTAAAATTAACTCCATGTTTTAGCATAGAAATTTTCAATGTACTATAGATATTTTCTGAGCATTTTAAAACGAACAGCACAAACAAATTCCTATCACTACGTTAATTATCACTAATTATCACTACGTTGAGACAGGCACTCTGAACGTAAATAATGCTAAAAGGATACTTGTAAGCAGTTTATTTTACAATCTCAAAAACGTCTGTTTGTGTGCATGTGTGTTTTCGTTAATTGCTCCCAAGATTTCTCCTAAACTACTTGATCTTCTTACATGCAATCTCCAAGCACTTATACTTTAAGACTGAAAAACTGAACCTAAGCTTGTTCATTATTTCAGCTACAAAAAAAAAAAAAAAAAAAAAAAAAAAATGTATGCATAGATAAATTCAGAAAGAATACTATGAACTTCATTTTAAAAATGTAAGTGTTTTTCGAAAATATAGGCAACTTTAGATTCAGTCTTCAGATATAAATAAAATCTATGAATCTGTGACGATTGTATTGAGTTGTAAACTTAATTTTAAAAGGTTTTTTATGATAATAAATGTTTATTACAAAGAAAAGTGATAAGTACCTGTTATTCAAAGTATTGTTCATTGTTAGCCACATCATTTTCACATGTTTTCGGTGAAAAATGGATTCTTTGGCGAGAAAATGACTCGTCTTTTGAATCGACCCAGTTTTAGATGTCTACAAAGGAGCTGAAGTGCTGGTCTGCATGGATCGAAATAAGTGGTAATCCGAAAGAGGAAGATCTGGGGAATAAAGCGGATGGAATAGCACAACCCATCTGAGCATCTCTCGCGTTACCTTCACCGTTCTTAAGACATGGGGTCAATCGTTGAAGTGCTGGAAAATCACCTTGTCGAGTCTTCTGGCGTATTCCGGTTGTTTTGCTTTCAATTCGCGGTTTACTTCCACGAGTTGTTGTCGGTAACGATCCCAAGTAATAGTCTGACCCGGTTTGAGTAGTTACGAATAGACGACCACCTTCTGAACACACCAAATACAGAGCATTACATTTGGGCGATTGATATTCAGCCTTGTTGTTGATGTGGACGGTTGGCCAAGCTTGTACCGTGATTTCCTGAACTTGGGAGTATCATAATGCTGTATCCATTTTGCATCCCCAATTACGATGCAAAGCAAAAAACATTTCTTTCTTTGCCGTTGATGCAGCAATACAAATGTGAAAAACCGCCATTCAATGTCTCTTCGCTTCAATTCGAATTCTACTTAACTTACTTGCTTTTGAATCACTCCCATCGACTTTAAACTTTACGAGATGGTCGTTAAGTGTTTGGCGTCGTTAAGCGTCCAGCAATGCCTCCAATTCTCCTTTTGCAAATAGACCAGGATGTGGCTACAAAGATCATCATCTCATCGAGTTGGCGGCTGAAATTCCAGGATTAGACAGAACTCAATTAGCATATTAAAATGTAACTAGTCTGCCAAGTCATATATTGGTGGAAACCACCTGCAGACCCGATTTTAGTGAATGATCGGTAGATTTATCATTGTGTTTTCCTGCACCCAAAAGTAAGAAAACATGGAGGACTGAGGGCGGGGAAACACAACGGTAAACCTACCAGTCAAAGACTAAAATTGGCCTTGCAGGTGTTTTCCACCAAGATATGACTTGGCAGACCGGGTTGCATTTTAATATGCGAATCGAGTTTCAACGAATCCTGGAATTTCAGCCGTCAATTCGATGAGGTGATGGTTTGTGCTGCCGTCTCCTGGTCTAAAACTTTTTCGGTTAACCAAGGCGCTCCTTGTCATCCAAATCAAAATCGTCATTTTTGAGACAACGAAACCAGTGCTTACACGTTGAAATCGATGAAGCATTTTTAGGTGGGCAAACGACAACTTTCAGCAGCCGGTTTCTTCAAATGAAAAACAAAAATGTAATGCTTCCCGCCCATTGCGTTTTGTTGGCACAAAACTTGACAACTTTAGTCACAAAACACATCTCTTGTTTACACTTTGACTAAATGAGATATACTGATCTTTAAAGCCTAATGATGGGCTTTCATATACCATTGGCTGTCGTAACACCCGAAACTTGCCGGCTACTTACACCATCTGTTGTGAATCCTATAAAATTAAGGTTAGTGCTCAATGTGTAAAAATACAAAGTAGCTCAAGAAAAATCTTGCGAGCAACAATAATAATAATAGACACATTTTTGACAATTTAAGATAAACCGCTTAAAATCATTCTTTTACCCTTTGCACTCGAGGGCTCCGGAGCGGAGCCATTTAAAATTTGTCTTCAAACTCGAGGGCTCCGCTACGGAGACAATGCAAATAATTTTGTGATGCCTGTCTAGAAAAGCCAAGATTACATATTGGCAATTGCTTCGAGAAGTATCACACTTTGGACGATTACAAAATGTAATAATTTATAATTTTTTGGGTTCTTTTTTTTATATATCATAACATTTGTATTCATAAAGAATTAAAAAAATAATAAGATATAACTAAAATCGCTTCGAGTTGCTGGTAATACGAATGAAAAAAAAACTTCGAGTGCAAAGGGTTAATCAATCATCAAGTGTTCTTTTAATCATTGTTTACATTTAGAATCTACTTGACACAGACTGTATTTTAGTCATAACTAGCTTAATTTTAGGAATTATTTTGGACAATACACAGAAAATTTTGCTGTTTTATTAATATCGACAAAAGATCGATTTGTTTAAAGATTTAACAGTAGTATGCCCCTTAAATTCAATGTTATCAAGACATCTTCTCTGGGAATTATACTTCTGATTCGTGCCATCTTTTAGAAGGAGATATGTTACAAATTCCAATAATAATATTTAATTTTTTTTATTATTAACTCTGAGATATATATTTAATGTTTAATAACCAAAAGTTTGCATTCTCTAATTCTAAAATATCGCAATAACAGAAAACTCTATGCGTGAACAAAAGAAATAACTCGTAACATGGGCTTTAAATGCGATTTTCAACAAATAAGAGCTTTATGGTCAAATTGTCATTGTATTTAGAGAATTATTTTAGATGACTTTGTGTCAAATGTCGGCAAGCTTGGCAATCATTTGGCAACTTTTGGGATTACCTGAATTTTATCTGGAATACTGTCTAATGACAGACAGACAAGCAAACAAATTGAAGTCGTTTATATTATCTTTAAGTTGTAAACGTGTGTTGCTGCGTGTTTGAAAATATATAAACCATGCAAACGCACTTCGAACAAAAGTCAGCCATGGATAATAATTGATTAAAATTATTTTGTGTGCTCCTCTTAAAAGACTGTAAACGCTTACCACATTTTCAATAGAAACATACAACTGTGCACATCAGTTTCATACAAAAAATTTATTAGTGACAAGCTAATGCCATTTTCAAATGTATTTTAAACAATTACAATCGATAAATAAAAAATGCATCTCTTTCTTTTTTTTTTTTACGTTCCTGTAAAATAATTATAAAGTCTATATATTAATTTTATTCGTGTTGTAGTTGACTCTATAACAGCGAACTAAAATTTTGTAGCGTTAAATGTTATAAAAAACACACTTGTGCGTTACAAAAGGGATTTTTTAAATCGTTACATGTTTTTATATAGAAGTAAAACTGAAATGTGAAAAACATAGTTTAATTAGAGAAATATTTCGAGCAATCAGATTGTACTTTTATGTTTATAATCAAAGGTTAAGGAGTGAAAAAAATTTATTTCCAAGGGTTTTGATTCTTATTAGAATTTTTAGCATAAGAGAGATGTTAATACAGTTATATTCCTATGTTCCCAGAGTCCAGGAAATCAAACATTTTTGTGTAATTTGTTTAGTAATCAGTTTGTCAATTAAGATTTCAGAAAGGAAGATTTCATGGAATCTCATAGTATGACCAAACGGATGCGACTGTAGTGATTTGGTGCGTATTCAGTATTATAACACTGGAATCAAATTTATTAGCAAAAAGTTTCTTGAAACTTTCATTTGACTGTCATTTTCATTTTCAAGATTGTACTATCTCATACACCAGTTGGAATAACAAAACAGAGTTATAGTTTTAGTACAGGTAAAAAAAGCTTTTTCAGAAACAACTTATGACCACTCACCAAAATTTGGGAAGAACTTCGTTTTGGCACGAGAAATGAAGATCCGATGAGTCCCCCCAAAATAAATCATAAAGGTCCTGTATCTACAATGCCAGTAAAAGATATAAGATTCGATGGAGTATGCCATTGGCCGGATTATATGGAATTCCACGCTGCACTCGCAAAACTTTCATATAGTGTTTAAAATGTGGCGTAGCCTTATGCATAAATCGAGATAGAAACTGTTACTGTGTTTCATCAGAAATGAACATTTGGAACTTTTTTGCTCTTATAGCTCTTTTTTACACTCCTTTTTCTTTTGATTTGCTTTCTGATGATACTTTATTCTATTGTAAAATAATTTTCTATACATTTTTTTCCTTTCATGTCTTTTTACAATCTGTATTTTGAAATTTGTAACATTAATTTTTACTTTTTGCACATTTTAACCCCTTGAGGGGTGGTTCGATATATTATATCACACTAATTTTAATCTAGATTCGCATCAGAAACTTTTAATTAAATTTTATATTTCTAACTTCGGGGGAAAAAAGTTGCAAAATTGCTTTTCATTATTTTAAAATAAAGTTTTTCGAATATTCCGGTGTGAATTCAACATTACAGAGACATAATTGCTTGCTCCTCAAAGGGTTAAATATCTGCTATAAAATTTTAACACATATTATACTCTTTTTGTATATCTAATACACAAGTATTGTGGATTTTTTGCCAAATTTAGGACAAAACAGTAAATATCTAATTGTGTGCTTTGGGACACATATGGCATATACCACAAAAATCCATATTTTAAAAATATGTATGAAGTCTGAATTTTTTTATTATTTTTCCTGTATTTGTGACTACCTAAAGTAATCAAATTATTTTTTTCATAAAGAAAAGAAAAATCGTGCAGTGAAGGATTAAGTGGTCGCGGTACTCTTAAAGCTTCAAAATTTTAGAAATTTAAATTTTCTTAGTTGTTAAACTCCTATCTTTTCTGAACATTTTGATATAATTGTTTCCTTGAAATTCCCATTAGAACAGAAGTTGCGACTTTTAGAATTATACCCGCTCAATAGCTGAAGCGGCGTTTGCGAAACTTTGAAGTCATTTTTCTCCAAATGACGGTTTTTGGGCATAACGCGGAAGATGCATCAAAAACTTCTGAATATTTTTTCATGAAATTTTCAAAACATATATTTCATGTTATTCTATATAAACTGAACCTAAAATTTCCTTTTTATTGTTAAAAAAAATACTTTTTTAGATGATTATACTGTTGAAATTTTCAAAATTTTGTATCAGCTAAATGCAAATTATGAATATATAAAATGCATTAAAAATATAAAAATGCTTTAAATACAAATTTATTTACGTTCGGGGCAATTATTATAATCTGAAGTATAAGCAAGCACGAACATTTTAATTCTAGTTGCAATATTTATTTTGTAATCCTGCGCGTAAGCTGTTATACCAATTTTCTGTTCGACAAATGTCTAACAGTTTCGAGCCCCCTATAAATACTAATTCTGCATCTTGCAATTTTTAAATGCATGAAATGAAAGAACATACTTATATCCTTCATCCCAATTAAAATTATGTTTTAAAATCATATACATTTTAAGACATTAAATGTTGAAAATGGTCATTTTTTTTCTTTTTTAGTCCTGAGACCCCTTAAATTAATCTATTTTTAACAATTTGACATTTATTGCTTTTATACAGCTACTGGACATCACATTACACATATATATCATTAAAGGTTGTTAACTAGGCATAGAGTACGCCGCCCCTGTCATTATGTATGTCCAAACTATCCGTATCTTTAAGGGTTAATATTCCGGCTAATTACTGACGATTTTTTCCAAAAATCATTCTCAACAATTCTTTTATACTTCTGCTACGATAGGTACCTCCAGCGCTGCTCAACACTTTTACTGAATACCCGTAAATCGAAATTTATGTGTAACAGAAAAATGCGATTTTCTCAAAAACTATGTGACCTAGGATAATCGCTATAATTTTTCTGCAAAGTTTAAGTTAACGTATACTACCTCTAATTTTTTCATAATTTTAGTTTCAGTAAATTCGGAATTAGTTGGGAGGGACATATTTTGCGCTACATTTTCGACAATATCTTTGAAAATATAATACCTAAAATTAAAAGAGGTGTATTTTTGAGTTCAGCATTATGAAAGCTTTCACACGATATACAAAGAAAAGAGGGTTTTTTTCAAGTAGCATAATTAGCCCCTCTATATTTTTATTAAATATATTTATGAATGTTTATTAATCTGAAAATAAGTGGGTCAATAGTCTTTATTACGTCCCCGAATTTGAACCTTCCATGCTCCATAGTTTACGAGTAAAATGGCTATGACAGACGGACAGACACAGGAATGATCTTATAATGGTTTCGGTTTTACTTTTTAAGTACGGAACCCTAAAAATAATAATAAAATAAAATAAAAATAAATATTGTTATTTTTTCAAAAAAATGGAACCGTAGTAAGTAAAAATAAATGCTCTACCCAATATTTGTATGTAAATTTCTGATAAAAAGCAAGCATGATTAGTTGTAAATTATAAACTTAAAATTCTTTCACTTCATTGAATAAGTTAGACTGTCAGCACCATCTATTGTCATAAAGAAATTGGAATTACTTATGCAATATCGAAATTTGTCACGATTTCAATAATTAATTTAAAAGCAACTAATTAAAAACTTAGGAATGTTTCTAGTGAAACATTCACGTTATTTACCGTCAAATCTTGACAGGTACTATCTAATATATTTTTAAATTCTGAATCGAATGACACCACATCCACAAGTCGATACAATCATTCGTTATATAGTAGTTACAGCAGTTTTTATTAATACAAAGTCATGATTCGTTTTATGAATACAAAATTATGAATACATGGATTTTGACAACTTTGATGATCTTGAGGAAGAGTCAGATGACCTTGATTTTGGTTATTGCAATTTTAAGAACATTTAATAAGTTTGAGATTATTTAATATGATATAAAGAACATGTTTTGAACGTAAAATAAATGTAACAAAGCTATGCTCAATAATAAAGCATAATTTGATTTTGTATTCATAAAACCTTCTGTCACTTTACAACGAATTATCATATCGACCCTAAAATAGTGTCATTGGCTTCAAAATTAAAAAATACGTAATAAACAATATCCCACTTGACATATTTTTAAAAAGTTGAGTTCTTCGCTCTCGAGTTAAAATGACACATCTTTTGCGCCCAAAACACGGTAATTCAATTTTTGATCATTTTTTTATTTTTTTCAATTTTTGAGGATCTTTATTTCTAGTGCCAAAACGAAGTTCTTCATAATTTTCGTGAATGGCCATCAGTTGTTTCAATAAAAACCTTTTTACATGCACTGAAGTATAACCTTCGACTTTGTATTCATAAAACTTGCCTTAACTATGTAACGAAGGATAGTATTGACTTGGAGAGGATAGTGTCATTCGATTTAGATTTAAAAAATACATAATAAACGATACCCCCTTGACCTCCTTAAAAAATCTTGATATCCCTCTCTGAGTTAAAATTCCCTCACTTTTGTCCCGTTGTCATGGTGAAGAATGATCCTGCGTCGTTGGTTGTTTTTTCTTATTTTTTTCTAAGACTTCTGGCAAGCAAATGGTTGTGTATCATTCAGAATTGACTGTTCTACAATTTTCTAGAGGCATTGTAGTTATATGCCCATTTGTCCTAAAAAAACAGGCGACCATTTGTTTCGAAGTGCTTCTTGCGCGAACAACATTTGTTTCGTTTGACTCATCTTTAAAGACCCATACAGTCGATTGCTGTTTACTTTTGAGCTCATACACATACATACAAGATTCGTCATCTGTATAGATGTTATACGGCTTTTGATGCACCACGATTGTATTTTTTGAGCATTTCTTTACACCAATCGACACGAGACTTTTTCTTGAGTGATTGTCAAATTATGCACAATCCAACGCGCACAAATCTTTTTCACACCGAAATGGTCATGTAAAATCTCGTTTATACTTCTCATACTAATGCCAGTGGTAGCCTCAGTCGTACGGTATGTCCCATGACCATCTTGCTTTATAAGTTCGCGCCCGGCGTTGATGATTTCCGGCAAAACAATCTATTTTGGACGACCTTCTTTAAATTCGTCCTTGAACGAACGACGGCCACGATTGAATTGACTAAACTAAGGATATACAATGGGTTTAGATGGTGCTTCATCGCAAAAAATCGAAGTGAGTTGATCGATGCACTGTTGTTGAGATAATTCATGTCGAAAGTCGTAGCAAATCATCGCACAAAAATTTTCGCGAGTTAATTCCATTTTTTGACTGATGTGAAATTTTTAAGTTACTAAATAACACAAATAACTTTCGTATGACAAAACTTTCTGACAACGTATATAGTCAACAATTTCAAACTTTACTATGCATATGTCAGATGTTGCCTAGCAACACCACTGATGTCAATTCTGGATATACAGTGTGATTTATACATATCGAAACAATAGGCTACCTCCTTAAATATTTCCCCTAGGCACATACTTCCAATTGCAAAGTTTCATAAAAAAGGTGCAAAATTTGATGAGATAAGTTGCAACTACGTGAGAGGGGGGTCTTTTTGAGAAAATACAAACATTAAATTTTTATACGGCCCCCGTAGGATAAAATTTCCAATTAGGAAATTTTTCCTTATCCATTCCTGAATTAAACAAAAAAAATCCATCTTGATATCTGCAAAACTCAGAGAGATCTGTCCATTTTAATAATTCGTGAAGATCAGATTCTTGAGGATTCAAGGGATCAGACACAAATTGAAATACGTGTAATTCAAGAAACAGTGCGACTGTTAGGTGTCCGAGAAACATTTTTTTTTTAAATTTATTTATAGAGTTAGGATTTTGAATTTTTTGTGATGGTTAACCATATAATTTGGAAACATAATCACATCATAAAACTTCTTAAAAAATTTAAAAAAAAATAAAAATTTCAAAAAAATTAGAGTAATTTAAAATTGTTATAACTCGAAATATTACTTGTAGAATTGAATTTTTTTCTTTTAATTAAACGAAAATATATAACTTTTAATTTTGATTCAGCATTTTAAAAAAATTAAAAAAAAATTAAAATAGCAATTAAAAGAAAAAGATGCAACTTATTTTAAACAAATCATATTTTCAAAAGTGAATATTTTTTTTTTCAAATTTCAATTTTTAGAGTTTAACTTGCAATTTTCAGTTTAACTACAGATACCACTGAAATTTTGTTTCATTTGGTGCCATACTACTATCACTAAAGACTTCTGAATAGGGGAATTTTAATTATAATAGTCTTGTGCACAAAGTTTAGTACAGAAACAGTATTCTGTGAGTTAACCGAACATTTTATACATACTGTAATAAAGTGGTCTTACAGACCGCTCACAATATGTATGCGACAATTTTTCCACAGCACTTACGGGTTAACAGATGGTAAAGAGCTATTGGTTATCTTTAATCATATTATTAACTTTTTTTTGCTTTGTCACATACCACCTATATCATCTGAGCTCTTCATAAAATATTGTTTTTGGTTAAACCTCGCTAACGCTGTGGTTAGTCTATTAAACGTGATATCACTTAAGTGCTTTTTTAATCTGACTTTGAACTTAAGTGCGGTCATTCCAAAAATACTTTATTTTATTGTGTGTCTGTTATCAATGGTATTATGTACATGTATACGCCCGCGATTTCATTTTTTGGAATAGGGAAGTCTTGTTATGGATTAAGTCTTTTAGTTTTCCTATTGTTTTAGCCACAAGATTAATATATGTGCCTGAGAACCAAACTATCGTGTCCAAAAATGGCAAATTTTATGTTATCAGCTTTTAATACTAAAGAAACTGTTCTCTTTCGATCCAAACTATTGCTATACTTGTATTATAAGTTATTTCAGAGATGTTCTGTTTTATAACACCGAAGTCACATATTGTCTAGCTCAGTTGTCGTCTTTCTTTTCCTTCTCATGAAAAATAAGTGAAATAGTTCGATAGTTTGGCTCTCGGGTACAGATATTAAATTTGTTTAACACATACCCTAGTCTCTCATACAAATCTTGTATACAGCCAAAGTTACAAAATTTAAGTTTATTAGAGATATAAATTTCTTTTATGCACTTTATGTTTCAGGTCATAGATGGGTTTATTGTTATGATGCGAAAGAAAACCATTTTCATGGGCGATGCACTTAATTTTATTTAATTCATTATCTAGACAGGTTTCTGTAACGTATTAAACCTGGGTCAAATATACACAAGATTAGTGGGAGCTCGGCATCTATTCAAAAAATACGCAATAGCAACGTTAATGATTATTTGTACTCTTAGACTGTTACATTCGAATAAAGATTTATTTTTAAAAAACAAGGTCGTTTGTAATAAATGAAAAATGGGTTTAAAACCATCATAAGTTTTGAAGCTGTATAACTAAAAGTTGATTTTTGAAAATATTTCTCTGTAATTTATTAAAATATATTTCAAATGATTCCGTTAACAGAAGTTTCATTATCGCTATTACTATTTTTACAAAACTTATTGCCTGCCCGACACGTCCTAAGAACAATAAAGACACGGTCCGGTTACGGGACTGGTGCCAAGCTCGGGCTCATGGAGACCTCTAGCATATTTCTCAAACAAGTTTAACGCAAAAATCTATACGCTGTTACTTTATTTCTAAAAGCATTGTCTTAGATCGACTTTTAATAATGTGTAAATTTGTGGTCGATCCCTAACTTGCATTTCAAATGAACTGATATCGCGTCGCTCAGAGGTATGTTTAAGTGGTGTAAGTCACGAATTTTGGATTTTAATGACTCTGGGAATTTTGCAGATATCAAGAAGGATTTTTTTTTTCTTTTGTTTAATTCGGGAATGGATAAGGAAAATTTTACTAATTGAAAATTCTATCCAATGGGGACCGTATAAAAATTGTATTTTTGTATTTTCTCAAATAGACCCCCCCCCCCCCATGGAGTTGCAACTTATCTCATCCAATTTTGCACCTTTTTTTATGAAACTTTGCAATTAGAAGTATGTGACTAGGGGCAATATTTAAGGAGATAGCTTATTGTTTCGATATTTACGAATTACACTGTATAAATAGCAACCCTCGTATTTATAGACATTATATAGAGAGAGGTCCTTCCTTGTCAAATAGCATATGAATACCATTTCCCCCTTTTGAGTTAAAAGTTAACACAAATGCTATTTTTAGAAATTTTTCAAAATTCAAATTTTTATAATTCACAAAGGAAAAAAAGATAGCCTTCTTTCTCCTGGAAATATTTGGAAAGAGTAATCGTGTAATATAAATAATACATACTGTTATTTTTTTCATCATCAGATTTTTTTTTTTTTGAAAGTCAAATTTTAATTTGTATTTAAGTATATCTTAAAGTACTAGATTTCCTTAAATACAGAAATATCCACAACAATAACGGAATTTAATAGAAGCAAGTGTGTAAAGCCAGATCTTTTTTAATGTTGAGTTTACCACTATTAGTTCAAAAAATGCGAAGAGTTGTTTGAACCTTTGAATTTTGTAAAAACGCACAAAATCATAGTTTTCGACCCCCTCTAATTATCTATCTATCTATATTATAAAGGACAAACATATCTGTGCGTAACGCATACGTCATTTTGCGAATGGCAACACTTTGAACTTTGAAATGAAATTTTGGTTTTGCAATTTTCTCTACTGCAAGTTTTTAAACTTCTAAACATCGCACATTTAAAATTTTTACTCCGTCGTATAAGGAAAAAATGTTCTTTTAAATGCAATTTGTTTGAAAGCTGCATCTCAATTTAATTTTTTTTTTTTTTTTTTTGTAGTTTTTACTACATTTTTAGTAATTGTGGCAACTGAAGTACCCATTTCTGTATAAAGGGGGAAAAAAAGGAAAATAGTAGATTTCTGCATCTTTTTGTTGCCATTTTCTCATAAAAACTGAAAAAAAAATTAAATTAATATACGTGCTTTATCAAGAATATCTTCTGTTATAAAACCTGGTGAGTTTAAGTTTTATTTCGTTTTAATTTATCCATTAAATGATTTTTAATTTATTGCAATGTAACTTTATAAACGATACAATACTTTCTCTTTACAACAATGTACTTTAAAGAATATTTGTGCAACTAATTTTCCCCTCATTTACTTAATTAGTATCAAAATTCTGAAAGAATGTAATTTTATCAATTGATGTGTGATTAGACATTTTCCGAATTTTGAAAAAATATAAACGAATGACTTCTGATAAAACAATTATAAAAAAAATGAAGTCATATAAATCATTAGATACCCGATTTGTTTTGAAAAACTTTTTAAATGACGTCATTGCTTTCTTCTGGGCTTGTGTATTATTCCGCGATAGTGATGTCATATGCATACCTTTCTATAGATGTTGTTTAAGACGGGATCGTAAAAGTGGAATGTTTTAATGGATGCAATTGACGTCATTTTATATATATATATATATAAAAACGTGTATTTTAATTCTTAAAACTGAAATATATTTTGTAGAAGTGCGTCATTTTCACCCCAGCTGCTTTAAAATTCTTCACAGGTGAAAACATTTCATTTTTGAAAATAACGTAATCGAAATCGCACACTGATAAAACTCAATGTTTTATAAACATTTAGAGTGTCTTTATGAAAGAGCAGTTACATACAGTGTCCATGCTTTGTCTGAAAAATAGCGATTTATGTAACAGAACTTGATGATTCTCTCTTGGGTAAATTCACTTCGCTGAGTTAGACAAGCAAACAAAGATAATAGCAATAATTCGAGATTTAAAATAATATCAGGTTCCCCAAGTTTTTGTCGAAAATTTTATTGCTATTCTTTAAGACATGCTACTGTAATTTAATCAAAATAACATAATTTGCTTAATTTAATTTTTCATAATTTTATGTAATCTATATATTTAAAACACAAGACTGTTTTTTAGTCATCTGCCCTGAGCTTTCCGCTGAACCAAATTTACTAATAATTTTTTAACTGAAAGCTGTTCATCTGTAGATGTGCCCGCACCAGATTTTTTTTTAATATCCCATTATTATATTTTAATTTTAAAAGTATTCTATGAAAATTCTTCAAAATGATGGTAATTAGATAGCTTTCATTATTGCAGAGAAGAGAGAAATAATGAGGTATATTTACCTTTATTCATGCGATTATCTGATAAATATTCAAAATTGTTGTATAGGGTTTAGTGGCACAAAATCTCATTAGGGACATAATATTTTGAACGAAAAATTACGTACTGCTTTTGAAAACACGCATTTTCCTCATAAAGTTGCAATATTTTTTTTCCTTCTGTATGTGTCCTAAGTCTCAGGCACTAGGCGAAGTGACGAGTGAAAATGACGTCATATTTAAAAGAAAACGATGATTTTCTTAAATAAAACTAAACTTTTTAAAACATATGCGTCTAAAAAACATAAATTACGGAAATTTTTTACTCTCCGATATTGAGATTAGAATCTCAAATTAAGAGTGTGACTGTTCACATGCAAAGATTTTGCTGACAATCGTGGCTTCAAGTTTTGAGTTGAAATGATTTTAAAAATATCAAATTAAAATACAAAAAAAAAAAAAAAAGAGTGAATGCGGATATGAGAAGTGCACTTTCAAATCAATATGTTTAAAAACTGTATCATAATTGACTGATTTATTATGTTTTTAAAAATAATTTTCAAGCATGATTTTTTGTAATTTATCTTATCTCGTGCCGGCTTCAATATGTAATAATAATAAACATTTTGCACATAAAGCAACAAACATTTTTCAACATTTATTTCTGACTAATTTTTTATAACGAAATTAATACTTTCTTTAAAAATAAAGAAAAGAATAATATTAAAAAAACGCAAATTTCACATATTTATAATCGAGCAATTTAAATTTTTTGACAGCCAAATAGGAAAAAAAAACTTTCAAATGGAATTTGTTTGCAAAGTGCATCTCAGTTTACTGATTGTCTGTGGTTTTAAAAATAATTTTCAAGCATGAAATATTTTTAAATTTATCTCTATCGCGTGGAGCTCGATTAAGAAAGATTAATCCGTTTGCCCTTAAAACAACATAAAGAGTTCACCATTTTCTTAGACTAATATTCCATAAAAAAAATAAAACTTCCTCTATGAATAAATAAATAAAATAAAATAAATAAAACACAAATTTAACAGACATGTAATTGAACTTCGCGCTTAAAGCTCTGAAATTATGAAAAAATAGAAGGATAGCGTAAGCAGCAAAATATTGGGCTAATAACTCTTAACATGGCTAAGAGTTATATATGGCTTTACGTATATGGCTAATATGAAAAAAGTCCTTCCGGCCAGTGCCGGGAGGAAGAGGTAGCTTTCATAATCCTTATTTAAAAAAAGCCAACTTATATCATGCAAACACACGAAGCTCAATTTAGTGGAAACCGAATATAGGAGATTCAATACTAATTTTTATCAATATAATGAATGAGAATTTCGCGAAATTAGTCAGCTTTACCCAAGCTGCTTTTCTTTAAAGTAACTTATATTTGGCTGCCAAATTCGGCAATTTCTTAAAGTGCCTGTCATTTTAAGACAACATGGTGGATGAGGCTAAGCAGTGAACTTGGTCGAGACCTTAGTAATTGCTGTGCACATGCTCACTCACATCGGAATCGGTTAATATATAGGAGTGCTGTCGCATGCAAAAAATCAGATTTTTCAAAATGTCACCCACAGTAGAAATTGAAACTGCTATATCTGAGCCATTTTTTAAGGTAAAGACAAACAGAAAATGCTCCTGAATCCTTATATCAAGATCAAATACTTAAGAAAGAAACCTTTTTCAATTTCTAATTTTTTTGCACCTCACTTTAAATATATATATATTTTTTAATTTAATGGCCGCCAATTTGAAACAAGATGGCTGATGAATCTGGCCAGCGAACTTGGTCGAGGTGTTGATGTATACTATCCACATGTCTTCTTACATCGAAATAGGCGAATACGTGTGTTATCGCGTGACAAATACAAGATCGTTTCAAAATGTTAGCCATGCTAGAAATTCAAAGTGCTATAAATCGACCATTTTTTAAGATATCAACAAAAGAACAAATTTTCAGAAACAAAAATTGTTCCGGAATCTTTGTATCAAGGCCAAACACATAAAAAAAATCTTTTTCATTTTCCAATATTTTAATACCTCATTTTGAATTATAAATTTAATTTTTTTTAAATGGCAACCCTTTTGAAACAAGTTGGCGAATGAAGCTGGCCAACGAACTCGGTCGAGACATTAGTATGTACTATGTACAGACCAAGTTACATCCAAATAGGTTCATAAATACGCCTGTTATCGCGTGACAAAAATCAGGTCGTTTTAAAATGTCAGCCACAAGAGAAATTCAAAATGCTATTACTCAGCCATTTTTTTATAGATATGGACGAAAGAAAAACTGTTCCGGAATCTTTGTATTAAGGTCAAACACATACAAAAAAAATCTTTTTCATTTTCCAATTTTTTGGTATCTCATTTAAATTTTTTTATTTTTTTATTTTTTTAAATGGCCGCCATTTTGAAACAAGATGGCGGATGAAGCTGGCCAACGAACTCGTCGAGATATTTGTATGTACTACGTACACACCAAGGTACATCCAAGTCGGTTCATAAATACGCCTGTTATTACGTGAGAAAAATCAGGACGTTTCAAAATGTCAGCCACGCTAGAAATTCAAAATGCTATAACTCAGTCATTTCTTAAGATATAGACGAAACAAAAACTGCTCCCGAATCTTTTTCTCAAAGTCAAACACATAAGAAGAAAATACTTTTTCAATTTTCAATTTTTGGTACCACATTTCAAATTTAAATTTTTCTTAAAAATTCAAATGGCCGCCATTTTTAAACAAGATGGCGGGTGAAGCTGGCCAACGAACCCGGTCGAGACATTGGTATGTACTATGTATAAACGAAGTTACATCCAAATCGGTTCATAAATACGCTTTTTATCGCGTGACAACATTCAGGACGTTTCAAAATGTCAGCCACGCTAGAAATTCAAAATGCTATAACTCAGCCATTTTTTAAGATATAGACGAAACAAAAACTGCTCCGAAATCTTTGTATAAAGGTCAAATACATAAGAAAAAAATATTTTTCCATTTTCAATTTTTTGGTACCACATTTCAAATTTTAAAATTAAAAAAAATTTTTAAATGGCCGCCATTTTGAAACAAAATGGCGGATGAAGTTGGCCAACGAAATCGGTCGAGAGATTGTTATGTACTATGTACACACTGAATTACATCCAAATCGGTTCATAAATACGCCTTCTATCGCGTGACAAAATTCAGGACGTTTCAAAATGTTAGCCACGCTAGAAATTCAAAATGCTATAACTCAGCCATTTTTTAAGATATAGACGAAACAAAAACTGCTCCGGAATCTTTGTATAAAGGTCAATTACATAAGAAAAAAATATTTTTCCATTTTTAATTTTTTGGTACCACATTTCAAGTTTTAAATTTTTTTAAAAATTTTAAACGGCCGCCATTTTGAAACAAAACGGCGGATGAAGCTGGCCAACGAACTCGGTCGAGACATTGGTATGTACTATGTACACACCGAATTACATCGAAATCGGTTCATAATTACGGGAGTTACAGTGTGACATAGGTCAGATATATATATATATATATATATATATATATATATATATATCAATTTTGAACGGAGGGTGGTTTCGGGGTCTGGGGGTCATGATCGATGAAAATATACCAAAATTTTTTGAAATCGCTTTCCTCCGAACGGCTGCAATAGGTAGCTTTTTTGTAAAAAAGCTACCTAAAATCTCTTTTGGTAAATTTCAAAAGTTTATTTGATTGTATAATTCACATTTTTCATATGGAAAATTGCTTTTTTAATTTTAGTGGGCAACCTAAAAAAATATATTGCATATAAAAAATATTACTGTTCAATTTTTAAAAAAATTGTTTTCAACTATATTCCGTAACCCGGGATGCCCGGGTACGATCCCCTAGTATATTTAAAAGACAAGGCTGTTTTTTTTTTAGTCATCAGCCCTGAGCTTTTTACTGAACCTATTTTGATAATTATTTTTTTTAAATGAAAGCTGTTCATTTGTAGGTGTGCCCGTACAAGCTATTTTTCAATTTATTTCCATTTTTACATTTTATTTTTACATTGAAAAAGTTTTTTTGAAAATTCTTTTAAATAATGGCAATCGGATTATTTCCATTGTTGCCGAGAAAAGAGAAAATGGAGTTTGTTTATTTTTATTGATTAAATCCTCATCGATGCCATTTTCTCTTTACAATTAAAAATGACTTTTAAAAATTTCAACAGAAAATAACGTCACGCTTTAAAAAACACGCATTTACCGCATAAAACTGTTACATTTCAATACGTTTTCGTATCGTTAATACTGATGAGACGCTAGACGAAATACTTCATTGAAATGAAAGAAATATGAGAGGAAATGACGTCATATTTAAAAGAAAACTGACATTTTCTTTGATAAAAATAAATATTTTACCACAATTGCGCTTGAAAAGGCATAAATTTCTGGAATTTTACTCGCCGGTACTGAGATTCGAACATCAAGTCAAGAGTGCGGTTTTTCATGTGCAAAGTTGTAGCTGACAAACGTGACTTCAAGTTAAAAAAAAAATAATAAAAAGCAATTTAACAAATTACAACGACCATTTGGAAAATGATTTTTTCAAAGACTAAAATTTAAGACATAAAAAATCGCACGGAGTTGATCATACATTAAGTACGCCATGGATTAAACATTAACATTCCTGGATCCATCATGAACAAATTTTAAAAGAAATTTCAGTTTTACAATTTTCGGTACTGTAAATTTTTAAACTTCTACGGAGCTGGTCATACATTACGTACGCCATGGATTAAACATTAATATTCCTGGACCAATTTAAAATGAAATTTCATTTTTAAACTTTTAAATATCCCACAATATTACTATTTATATCGTCGTATAGAGGAAAAAATGCATTTTTAATTGCAATTTGTTTGAAAGTTGCATCTATATTTGTTTCTGAGGGGTTTTTTTTTTGTAGTTTTTATTACTTTTTTGTCATAGTGGCAACAGAAGTAACCATCTCTGTTGAAAGTAAAGGGAAAATACAGATTACTGTATAGACCAATCAGAAAACGAATAAAATGCGGGATTCAACAAATAAAACGCTTCAGATATGTTTTTGATTTCCTACCCTGACTGAGGACAATAACCATTTTTTCAAATGGTTAAAAAATTATGCAGTAATAAACTATTGCGCGCAAAAATATTTTTAATATGTTACGGATATGAGAGGCGCATAAGTAAATTTTGAGATAGTGAAAATGACGTAAGGTTTAGATTCCATGCAGAAAAAAAATTCTATGATTGCGTCAGAGTAAAATAATTTTTTCTGATTTTTCATTCCGTAATACGTAGCATAAGAGCCTCAATTGATAATTTCATCATATTTACTCATCTTGATTATATTTTACTAATTACGTATACGAATAAAGTTTAATTTTTCAATAACTTGGAACAGTTTAAGCTTAAAGAAATAGTATTTTAATAAACTTTAGGTTAAAGTAATATTTGTTATAAGAGTCAGACTAACCAATGCTCGATGGATTTATTATAACAATTAATTCTGCAGGTTTGTTATAAATGAATGTAACAGTTAAATTCGACGGGTTCCATCTCGCTATTATTATTTTAATATAAATTAAAATTTTTGCAAAAGGATTTAACTTCTTTTCAGAATAGGTTCCCACAAACAAAGTACCGGAAAAATCAAAAATTGTACAGCAGCCGATGTTTGTCGAAATTATTTAGAATCGCCCACATGTAATTTATAAAAAAAACTAAAGCATAAAAAATTGTATCTCACCACAGGAATTTTCATCTGTACCATCCTTACAGTCAGCAATTCCATCACAGAACCATTCTTCAGGAATGCATTTGTAATCACACCTCTTTTTTCGTTCATTACGACAATATTCATATCTGGCTGAAAACATATTGATGTACAGTCAGTAAAAAAAAAAAAAAAAAAAAAAAAAAAAAAAAAAAAAAAAAAAAAAAAAAATATTTTTATTACTAAATTGTCACAGAAAAAACTGAAATAGCCATTTCACTGAAAATGGTGTTTTCTTTCAATATATGTTTAAAAAAAACATGTCGGAAATTATACGTGAAACGTGGCAAATGGGGTGCGTTCGTACTATAGCTAGTTTTATAAATATTCAGATCTAATAGATGTTGTGCTCTTATGCAAAAATGCATGAATACAAAATTTATTACGATTCTATATATTAAATTCAGCAATATGGGAAATTAAGGACTCCATCTTAAATAGGACGTCATCACCATGGTAACCAAGAATCATTACCTATCGTGGATATCATAGAATTAATGACGTATGATAGGATTTAATAGAATGAAGAAAACTTTTATTAACATCTTTTTAACCCCTTGACGGGCGGTGGGATATATTATATCCCACCTAATTTTAACTAAGATTTGCACCAGAAACTTTTAATTAAATTTTACTTCTATAACTTTGGTGGAAAAAAGTTGAAAAATCGCCTTTCCTTATTTCGAAGCAAATTTTTTTAAATTTTCCGGTGTGAATTCACCATTAGAGGAACGTAACTGCTTGCCCCTCAAAGGGTTAAGTTTCAATTCGATTTTCATAGAATTTCAAATGACTCGACAAAATTCTGCAAAGATTATATATGTTACCGGCAAAGCCCTATTTCAGGCCAAACTAGTTTATCCTAACGCACTTAGGATAAACTAGTTTTCCTAGGTCAAACTAGTTTCGCCTAACGCACATAGGATAAACTAGTTTGGTTTGCTATTTACTGATCTGAACTAGTTTAGCCTCGCCCATCTAGTTTATCCTAGGCCAATTCAAATTAGCGTAATGTTATTGATCCATAGAACTGCTCCGGTGGATGTTTTTAGGAAGACTCACGTTTTGGTTTTGGGCACCTGCTTGACAAGTTGGCGAAAGAGAGAAAGCGCTGTCAGTTCTCTCGCCAATCGTCGTAGATCAATGTTGTCGCCAGGCAGTGAAAATTTCAAAGGAGATTTAAATAATAGATTTTTTTCTCCAAATAACATCAAGTATTTATGCAAATTTCAAAAAGGAAAGAATCTAATACTTTAAAATTCGTGTGCTGAGAATAGGAAACAGAAGAAAATAACAGAAAGGTAGGTGGGCGTCCGACGATTGATCTTTCCTTTATTGCAACATCAAGGTAATACCTATTGCAGATTTGTTTTCTTTTTAAAAAGAGTTAAAGATTTTAAATTGTGTGCTGGAGGACCAAAGAAGGGGGAAAATGTTATCGTAAATTTGAGGAGAGAAAATAATTTAGGGGATTTATTAATTCTGTATTAGTATATCAAAGTAAAATGTAAAACAAATAGGACAAAGTAAAATGAAATAAATAGGGCAGAATTTAAAAAAAAAATGGAATTTTAAAATTTTAAAGATTTTCAATTTGTTCAATTTTTTTTATAGAATAAAAATTTAAATGATGATGATAAATATGTAACGTCATTAAAATGCTATTTGTAATTCATTTAAATGCTCTCTTTAACTTCCACTTAATTTAATTGCAAATATTTTAACTGCAATTGATTTAATTGCATCAGGGAAGACCGGGACATATTAGACCTAGAGACATAGTGGTCCACCACCTAATATTTTGTTTATTTTTAATTTTTTAAGCTTTTCTTCTAAATTAATAGACAGCAGCACTTTATTGGTTATTTATAGCCTTTTGAGCACATGGTTAACTCAAAATGTACTGTGGACACTTCAGACTGTTTTCCAATATTCCACATAGAAAAACCCTCATAGCGATACAAGATCGCTAGATATAGAAAAGCCCATGTATTCCTAAAATAAACTCGAGTTTTAGGCTAAGTTCCAACTTTCGCCAGTAAGATGAGAAGAAACAGTTCGATCACAATTCATCATAGGAAAGTGACACTTGGCGACAACTAGGATAAAGCAAGGCCCACCTAGTGTTTTGTTTTCATGTGCCGAGAAGTGAACCTAGGCAATATTTTCCCACGCCGGACTTGGACCACAGAGTGTCGTGTGCAGATTGTAGGATGGGCTTAGTTCAACCATTCGCCACGCCGGACTTGGACCGCAGTTTGTCGTGTGCAGATTGTAGGATGGGCTTAGTTCAACCATTCGCCACGCCGGACTTGGACCACAGTGTGTCGTGTGCAGATTGTAGGATGGGCTTAGTTCAACTATTCAGAGCACAGTGGTCAAATGATTTTGAAAGAAAGGCACCAAAGCGATATAAGTAAGCGTCCTATCTTAAATGGGAGAAGTAACCGCAAGATTAAAAGCGAGGCCACATCAATCAAGGTCATGCGCCACGTAGCGGATGGAGTGTGAACTACAGGTAGATACCTAACTGTTTTCTTATTGACACCACTAAAATTTTAAAGTTTTTTTCATCTTGATTAATAACTGAAGCTCTTCTGATAAGGCGAAGAGAACTTCGTGGTGTCAAGTGTGTCTGGATGCCCCTCTCGCTACGCCATCATTTTGCAATGAATGTGGCAAACAAAATTCATTTCCATGAGTGACTGAAGATTTAGAAAATACGTGCCACACTAAAAGCCCGCGTATGAGAATTATCACTCCGTCCAGAAGGTGGCGCAACTGTTTTAATTTACGCCTGATTCCAGCATTAAGTTTGTTCGCTTACTTATAACGCTTTGAAAAGGCACTGCCAGTGGCTAGAAAAGCTCCGTATTGTTTTCTAGGAGAAATAATTCAGGATATATGCGAGATCCTTAATAAGATAAGTTAGTTAAGTTCTAAACTCAAGGACGTGAAGGTTGCAGGTTTTACCTGGACGAGATAATTCATCTCTCATGGACAATTTTCTCGGAAAGACGTTCCGAGAGGAGAGAGATTACTTTTTTCTCTCGACGGCAAACAAAGATGGACAGCTGAGACTTCAGCTGGGTTTTACAGCGACACGCTGTTTCAACAGTGACGAGCTATTTAATTTCATCTAAGGAACATTATTTAAAAGGCGATTATTTAAAACGCAGAGACTCTTTTACTAACCGAACTCTCTAATTTAATTTATCAGGACTTATGTGCATTCTGCCACCTCAGAGATTTTAATTTCATCAGATTACGTATTTAAATTAATTTCTGTTGTGTACTTAATGACATTATATTAGTCTAGAAACCTTGTGTTTAATGTGAATAAAATTCTATTCTTCATTACTTTTCAAAATCTTGTCATTCGCATCGGAGGATACCCGTTCAAGCTACCGCCCTCATCTAAGGTTCCACAGTACCATTTTATCCTGATTGGCTGTTTTAAGCTTCTAAAAGTAAAATTTTTCTTTATCATGCTTTTCTTTTTTTAGTAATTAAAGGTTATAGATAAATAAGAATTAAAAAAAAAAACTTTTGAAAAGGCAAGGCACTTGTTTGTATTTAATTTTAAAGTCAATATGTTTAAAAGAAATCTTTAAACAATGTTAATATGATTATTTATTGAACTTCAATATTGGTCACAGTAGACCACTCACTACCGGGTCACATTTATCCACTATCCACGCTGCTCCAGTAATGTAGAATTTTTAAAATATCTAATAATTGATTATTCTCTATAAGGAAATGTTGTTTTAAAATAGTTATTAAACTGTAAAATAAAGTAAACAACAAAAAATGACAATTTATTTAACATAGAAAGAAATATTTTGTTTTGTATTTACTGCCTTTAAAAAATGTAAGTGTAGCCCAATTGATGATGATTCTGTTTAAGTAATATTCATTAGACGCAAACTGAATGGAAAAAGGATTATTTTTCCATAAACTGTAGATGAATCTGTTATTGATGTCAGTAATCTCGTAATGTTGCTCCCAGAACCAACAATATTTGAGGAAACTTCCAGGCTCATTCTTACTCATAAGTATTCTTGAATTTCCTTTCCAACGTTCTACATTTAATGTTAAATTTTTGTAACCAATAAGTTAAACCAATTGAACAATAAAAAATAAAATTCATACAACATGATACTTAAAATACCCAAAAAACTTAGATTCTGTTCAAATGAAATTGAAATAAATCTTAGACTTTTTTAAAAGTTTTGTATTTTGCATGTATCTTATCATTTTATGTACAATCGTCATAAACATATTACAAAATCTGCAATATAAATATTTACAACTTAAAAATCGAAAAAGTCTAAGATTTATTTCGATTTCATTTGAACGAAATCTAAGTTTTTAGGGTGTTTAAAGTATCATGCTGTAAGAATTTTATTTTTATTTTTTTATGTTCAATTGGTTTAATTTATTGGTTAAAAAAATTTAATATTAAATGTAGAACGAATTGAATGAAATATCTTAATATCTGTCCCTTCTAGGGCTTAAACAATGTAAGAAATAAATTTTGTTTTTTTTTTAATTTGTTCTTCAAATTAGGTTTTTGTTTAATATGTCAAGTTTTTAAATAACTACTGCATTCAGACGAACACATTTGAAAATTAATGGAGGGTACCATCATCAGGCTTTGATTCATGCGGTATCGTTTCACAATTTGTGATGCAATTTACCTATAATGTATAATTCAAAATGTTTCATCAGTGCAGTAATGCAAGTTGCTGTACTTTGGGCAAACTTCCAATTTGAACGTAAAAAATCTGTTTGAAAATGTCATTTTTATTTCCACTATGGCGTCATATTCAACTTCTTTTTAATTCTTATATATATATATATATATATATATAAACTATTTTAGTTTAATTTTTAATGTGAAAATTCTTCAACTAAATATAAAGATAAATTATTATTACGGCTTTTGAATTATTAGCAACAATAAAAAAAAAATGTTAAATTTCATTGGAAAAATATCCGTTGATTGTCAATGAAAAAAAGGTGAAATTTGGAATTATTAAGAAAAATATTTGAATAATGTAAATAAAAATTAGCCCATGTTACTCTCTGGGTTATAATTCACCCATATGCAAAGGCATTTTATCATCCGTTTTGACCCTCACGTCAGGCAAACATTTTCACACTTTAAATTTATAATATTATTAGAATTAGCAAAGAATAAAAAAAATGAGTGGCATCAGGGACAAAAAAGTGTGAAGAAAAAAATGAAAAAGTTATGAGCTCCATTTGCTTTTCTATGTTAAATTAACATTGAGAAGTGACTCTGAAAATAAATAAGTATTGCGCTGCCGCGCAATACTTAAATATCCATTTCATGGCCATTGAGCTATATTTACGCGAGTTAGAGCACGGACAGACAAATCGAATTCATAAACACTTTTCATCTATGTTGTAAAGTGTTAGAAAGAGGTAATAATTGTGAAATTATTTATTACAGCAAGATTTATAGGTTCAAATACTAAATGTGTTCACCCCCACATTTCATTAGGGAGTATACAATGGTTGTGATAGGTCCACAGGAATGTGTAACAGAATATTTTTAGGAATAGTTCCAATTTGCCGCGGTATGTCGTCATTCTTTGCTCATACGGATTGGAGAACTTACTCTATAGATACGTGATTTTAAATAGTCCCTGACCATCGAAATCCCACATCGTGTTTTTCTGTAATCCTAATCCAGGTGTCGGGAGTAGGACTGTACAAGTAGCGCAAGTAGTGAAACTACAGAAGTCGCTACTTTTTATAGTAGTTTGTATTTTGTAGTGTATCGCTACATTTTGAATAATGTACAATACAGAGGATGTTTACACATAATGGGGACGATTTTGACAACAAAAATAAAATACATAAATTAAAACAATTATTTTTTAATATGTTCTATCTGGTAACCCTTGTTGTAGACTATCATATTGCAGCGGGATTTTCAAGATAGTATGGCTTTTTGTAAAACTGGAAGTGGAATTTTGTTCCATAACTCCACCATACATTTCCAGAGTCCACTCAATGTAATTGGCCGGTATTTCGCAAGAGCTTGTTTTAATCGTAGAGAAGAGATAGGGGTGGAGTGTGCTTTCCGTAGAGAATTCCGTTGAAAAGCGGCATCAACATGACCGGCCCTATTCATGTAAAGGTTTCTAGATTTCGCTCGTTATCGCTTGCTTGGCAATTTGAAAATTTTTGCCGGTCGTGAAAAAAGTATATATATAAAAATACTCAGCATCCACATTATGCATGTGAAGTAGTGCAAAAATATAACCGAAGTAAAACAAAGCAACTTAAAATCTGTTTTAAATTAGTAAAAGAAGATTCTCACTTTAATTTAACTATACGGTAATTTGTTTATTTTCCTTTCGTAAACATATGCTAGCCTTTGGCGGTAAAAGTCACGTGACTATTATGTTGGTTCCACTTTAGGATTACCAAAGCACTCTCCACCCCTATCTCTTCTCTATGGTTTTAATAGTCCAAAGGCACAGTAATCCATTGGTGGAAACATCTGGGGACTTGGTTCGAATATGATTAAATGGTATACACTTGATTCTAGTGTCTCTTGTTAATTTTTTGATAAATGCGACTGTACTTTTGGACGTATGGCTGCTCGCTTTATCCTACTGAACACTTTTAACGTCCGTAGGATAAAGTTTTGAATTTTTTTCTTTAAAAATAGAAATTAGAAGACTGCTTTTCTAATTAGTAGAGTTAATTTTGACATTTTTCTTAACTTTTCTGATCTTTAATTTTCCGTAAGAGATTCCATCAATCACCACAAATCCTTTTGAGAAACTTTCTTTGCAGTGTTTGAACCGAAGTTGTAAGTCGTTTTGGCCTCTTTTCTGATAATAAATCGATCTTTTTTTATTACAGTCATTTAGATAAATCCACCCTTCATCAATTGTGACAATTTTTTTTTCTCCTCTTATCACATGCTAAATAATTTTCACATAACAGTCTGAATTTTGTATTTCTCTCAACAACATTTCTTGGTAGCAGGCGATTAACTGTACATTTTTTTCTTTTAATTAAATTCAAATCTCTCTTATTTTATTTACAGCTGCTGCAGATGTATAGGGGGTGTTCAAATGAAAGTGATTCGAAGCGTCGCATGCGAACAGTTTTCAATGTATTTTCGTGAAACAAATGCGATAGTAACGGTGTATGTACCACGCGTGTGCAACCGCAAGCAGATTTGTGATAACTTCATTCGTAAGGACGCGGCATTCAGTTAAAAATTGCTGATGTGGATGCAACTGCATCCAAAACGGATCAGCGAGCTGTAATTAAATTTTTAAGACTGGAAGGATGTAAGCCGGTGGACATTCATAGCAGAATGCTGACTGTGTACGGTGACACGTGTGTGTCAAAGTCCACGGTGACGAGGTGAGCGAGAATGTTTAGAGACTGTCGACAGGAGACAACGGATTTGCCGCGACCCGGTCAGGCGCGCAAAGTTGTGACAGAGAAACTGATTATGGACCATGGGATTTGACACACACGGGTCACCGTACACAGCCAGCATTCTGCTATGAATGTCCACCGGCTTATACCCTTCTAGTGTTAAAAACTTAATTACAGCTCGCTGATCCGTTTTGGACGCAGTTGCATTCACACTGACAATTTTTAACTGAATGCCACGTTCTTACGAGTGAAGTTATCCCAAATCTGCTTGCGCTCCCACAAGCGTGGTACATACACCTTCACTATCACGTTTGTTTCACGAAAATACATTGAAAACTGTTCGCATGCGAAGCTTCGAATCACTTTCATTTGAACACTCCTCGTATGCAAAGATTTTGCGATAGTTTTTTGAGGTTTTGGATTTTCCATTACAACCATAGAGCGCACTTTAGAAATGTTAGAGACAGTACGTACCGTTATCGGATAGTTCTTTTGGTGTTCTATTTTCGATAGCTACAAAGATTGACAATTTTTTCCCTTGTAATTCATAATATCACTTATTTTATGCTTCGACACTTTAAAACCATGCTTCAGGCAACGTTTTCTAATCACAGAATATGAATAATTCTCTTCGGAAAGAGCAAATGTATAACCTTCAAGCCACTCGCTTCTTTCGCGTGCCTTTTTATAACAGACGATATATTTTCATGGCAGCCATTATTTCAGTTATTACATGCTGCCAGATTTTGTTTAACCTGCTGTTTTGCCTTGTTTTTTAATTTAACATCAAAATCCTACCCAATACGTGTAAACACCGTCTGTAGTATAACAAATATTGCGATACAAAAATCAGTAGTTTTTAGTCAGACCCGAAGTTACTTTTAACGCTACTTCAGTTATAAAAAAAAAAGTGCCATTCCTTACACGTTGATTTTTGTGCATAGTTTGTCTGCTCAAGAAATTTCGAATCTCAACTGCAATGTATTGCAACGCATCGCATGAGGTAATAGATTTTTCCCATTCACACTTGCTGCTAAAATCAAGTACTAATCCACCGAAAGAATTTTGTTGCTGGTAACATTTGTCTATTTATTCGTTATTAGATCTTCATATATTAATACCAAATTTCTCATTACTTGAAATGGCTTTATTTACGGATTTTTGTTGTTGTTGTTTGAACTTACCGTTGTTGGTACTACTTGATTATCCCGTCGACCAATTTCCCCCAAATTATAGAAATCGCCAAACTATTAGCCAAATTATACAAATTGATATAATTTTTTTCAATAATGAAATAAGAAATAAATTAGTAAAACATTAATAAAAATACAAATAAAATGTCGAATTAAAAATCACTTGATGACGTAACGAACACGCGTATTGTATTTAATGTCAAGTGACTGTGACATTTACGATCATTCATTATTGGCATTTAATCTCATAGTTTGGCGATAATTTTTTGGTCGACGGGATAATGAAGGAGTACCGAATTGTTTTTCTGAAATTTTCTAGATTTTAAAATAGATAACTCAATATAATTAACTATCAACCGAACTCAATACCAATTAGGCACAGATGTCATATACGAACCGGGTTTGGCGCGATTTTTT
The DNA here is from genome assembly GCA_963932465.1 of Maratus speciosus. NCBI lineage: Eukaryota > Metazoa > Arthropoda > Arachnida > Araneae > Salticidae > Maratus > Maratus speciosus. Next base: position 80,084 of record CAWVRF010001438.1, on the reverse strand, counting down.
TCTGAGGCTAATTTGACGAAAATCTCGTTCTCGAATACCAGTTACGTGTGCATATTTTTTTTTATTATTTTCTATTATCTTAAAAAGGAAATAACATTAAATTAAAAGAAGTTTAATTCATAACTATAGAACAGAACAATTTATATAATTTTAAAAAAGAAAAGAAAAGTAAACAAACACTTTATTAATAAGTAAACAACAATAGCCGGTTATCATATCAGGCAAAAAAACACCATTTTGGCGAAAGTTAGGTAACCCGGTGCGTATATGACATCTGTGCTTAGAATTAACATATAAAGAGGGTAATGTAGTGTTAAGTTAAGAAATCTATTGGTAAACACGTGTCAACGGTAATTTTATATCCCAATGCAATAATTACTGTGAGAATAGTAAATAAAATTTATGCAGTATATGATTGTGCATAAATATTTTATACACAACTAGCATATAAACCCCGTCAAAAATGACAGAATTTTGATCTGTGTTTCATTTTCATAAAACTATATACAAACAAACAGCAGGAAGACTTTACTATTGGAAGGTTTGTATGTATTGTAGAAGGGAAGAGTTCCGTATCCTGTTCCTTTTGGAGCGATTGGCGAAGGTATCCAAAATGGCGCCAATAGGCTGTTTTAGCTTAGCATTTTAGCACATTTTTCAAGATGGCGGAAAAACATGGTTTTTAAATTTTTTTTAATTATAAACCCTATATTTATGTATTAGTTTTACATTTAAATATAAAATAATATTATATATGTAATTACATATAGATATACATATATAAATACATATTATATACACATATAAGTAAATACTATATACTTATATATATTTTTTATAATTTTACTAGCAGAACTACCCTGCTTTGCTCGTGTCAATTATAAGAGACCTTCCATGTAAAATAATAAATTAAAATGAACTACTATAGTAATCACAATAACTGAGATTTGTGGATTCCCGTCCACAAATCATTAAAATGACAATTAGAAAACAAACGTTATTGTCTCGCCACCATAATCAAATGTCTGAGCTTTAATATCACAATGCCCGTTTTCTTCGGCTGGTGTAACAGAAAAATTTGTAATTTTCTGACAATACGAAAAACAAATCCACCAAATGGCATATCATATAGTGAAATTCTCGTTTGTATGGCGTATATCTACATTATAAAGTAAAAATATGTCAGTGAGTAAGGCTGACATCATAGTGTTGATGGCAACGACCTAACAGACAAATTATTCCTTTACAGCAATTTTTGTGAACTTCTAAACAGTACACAATTTAATTTTTTAAGCTGTCGAATAGAACAAAAATTCCTTTCAAATGAAATTTATTTGAAAATTGTATCTCAATTTTTTTATTTTAATGGGTTTGAAAGTAATTTTCAAACATGAATATTTTTAAATATGCGTGCAGCCTAACGAAACCATTTACGAAAGATGAACCCGTTTGCTCTTAATGCAATATTATGAAGAAAAGGCATGTCTATGTGTAACTTTGTCATCATATTGTTGGCGAGAACAACCTAATCTATCCACAAATTTCGATTTTACTACAATTTAACTTCTAAACATCGCACATTCGATTGTTCCAACGTCTAATAGAAAAAAAAAAAAAAAAAAAAAAAAAAAAAAAAAAAAAAAAACCTAAAAAGATTAACTCAATTGCTGAAAAACGCTGCAAATAATTCAGTACTTGTTTGTTTTCGTGTAATATTTCATAACTAAATTGGTTAACGAAATTAAAACGCCAAAATAAAATAAAACACGAATTTAACAGATATCAAATCGAACTACGCAAAATAATCTATTATGTATAGCAAATGCAAATGGGAATTTCATTTCGGCTGCTTTTAACTAGAGTTCTTCTGAATGGATTTCAATGCGACTATCAGTTTCTCAAGAAAGGTTTTAGTGTATAACATATTGTTTTATGTTGCTTAGTCATAGAATTATAGGGAAAAGTTTTATAATCATGTAAACCCGATTATGAAAGATTAGTATTTTAAAAAAGATTTTTATTAATGGACTTCCTTGGAACTTGCACCGTTTCTTGGATAATTTTTCACGGATGGTTTTATAATATTGCATTTACGTCGGGCAGTTATATAAAAAATTATGGAAGAAATTTCAATAATAAGATGAGGCCGATTATAAAAGATTAGCTTTTTTAAAAAGTTCTACTGGACAGATTTTGATGGAATTTGCGCTGTTACTATATGCACGTATTTTTCTATAATGGTTTTAATATATCCCATTTTGCTCTACGTGTTTTGTTATAGAGTTAGTTGAAAAGTTACTAATCAGTTGAACCCCATTCTGAATGATTAGCCTTTTAAAATGTTAGATAACTTTTCAGGGATAGTTTTAGTATATTGCATATCGGTCTATCATTCTTAAACCAAGTTCTATTGTAAATCATCAACTAAAAAATTTGGCCCTTAACAACCGTAGTTTTGTCTTAAACATTAGAAAGTATAATAGGGCAGTGGCGTTAGTAATGTTTTCATCTACGCGGAAGGACGTTTCAGATAAAGACCCATATTTCATTAAAATGACGGATCAAATTCACCGATATATTTCATTTAATTCAAATTCGTTTGGAGAAACCGACCAGCACAGTGAGCGAAATGTGCTACTGAGATTATAATGGAATTATAGTGAAAATATTCACGATTAACTGCTCGCTATAATACGAAAGCACCAAAAATGCTTTTTCATGTAGTTTTTGAGAAATCTAAAAAATACACTAAATATATTAGCATTACAAATTAAAATACGATTTTTATTTATGTTAATGTGCAGTATATCAGGTACTTTGAAACACGGGTATCCTAAGATTCATTGCCTATAATTTTTAAACGGAAACTGACTATATAGGACCATATTTATCGAAATTGACGTCATAATTTATTGAAAGTGGCGCCGTATTTAGTGATTTGTGTTTCTGATCCTTTTTCTTGCAATAAAAAAGCCTATATTTTAGCGAAATTTTAATTTCAAATATATTAAATGGAAGTTTTAAATTTTCTCAAAGCCTTGAAGTTTTTATTTCAAATATAAGAAATGCACATTTTTCCTCAGAGAGACATCAATTTAAAAAATTTAACAATATATAGAGACAGACTGAATTTTTATTGGTTTATGAAAAGAAACTACACGTGTTTCCTTTTTTTTTAATTGTTTGTGTCTTTTTTAAGGTGTGGCAACACAATAAAATAATTCAGATTCTCTCGCTGCTTTTCTGCATTTTTGAAATCGACGTCATTCTAAACAGAAAATGCACATTTTTCATATACATATGTAAAAACTTTAACCATACGTATGTTAAAAGGACTTAGTATTTTCATTTGAATGTTTTTGAAATAAAAAAAATCTATTTTAATACAAACGTTTCAATTTCATTAAACCAAAATAAATCTTTCACTTTAGGGATGATAATAATAAGGAATTATTTCAGAAGATCAAGAGTATCCCTTCAGAATAAAACATCATTCGAAAGCAGTGTCAGTTAATCAGAAATTGACGTCATATCTAGCAAACGATTTTTTTTTATTATTATCTTTTCCTTAAATTATTTTCTTGATATTGAAACGCCTGTATTAAAATAGATTTTTTAGCTTCAAAAACATTCAAATGAAGATATGTTACGTCATTTGAACACACATTTAGTTAAAGTTTTTATTTTATATTAGAAAAATGTGCATTTCCTGATTAGAATGACAACAATTTCGAAAATGCAAAAATATAGCGATTGAGCCTGAATTTGTATTAGCTTATAAAAAGAAAGTACACATGTTATCAAATTTTTTTAATTAGAAAAGAAATGATTGAATTATAAAATTAATTAAATAAAAGAGATATTTATATAATGTTAAATATTGGAAGGTGGTAGAAAAAAGGGATAAATAGTGGTCTGCTGGTTTTTTTAAGTAGACAGTGATCTTTTCCACATTCTAAAACGTATGTGCATGAAGTTTCGTGCAAATCGGCTAAAAATTGAAGATTTGTACAAAGAACATATACACAGAGAACGGCTTTTACATATATAGAGATTAAGCTCGTTCTGGTAGCTTTCGTAAAAGAACTAAAATATCATTAAAAAATTAAAAATGACAATTTGTGGAAAATGCTTTTGCATACTGCTTATTTTCGAAGATAACCGAAATTCAGTCCACTATATAGCCGATACCTTTTAATTTTCAAGATATTCGACTGTTAGTTGCTATATAAAGTTGATTTAAATATCGTAAAAAAAAAAAAAAAAAAAAAAAAAAAAAATCTTTGTTTTCACACATGCGCATTTAAAAATTATATCAAACAACTGATCATATTTAAATAAATATTTTATTTATTTATTCTCTCATTGTATTATGCTGTTTCTACTTTACTTTGTCAATTTTTCTGAAACTGTTGTTAAATTTGGTTAATAATCTTGCATGTTATAAATAGACTGGGAGGTAGCTGCACAGATCAGCACCTCATGGAGTTGGAGGCTGAAATTCCAGGATTTGTTAAAACTCGATTCGCATATTAAAACGCAATCGGTCTGCCAAGTCATATCTTGGTGGAAAACACCTGCAAATCCGATTTTATTGGTTGACTCGTAGGTTTGCCATTGTGTTGTCCTGCTCCCAGTGTTCCATGTTTTCATGCCTTCGAGTGCAGGAAAATACAATTATAAACTTACCGATCAACCACTAAAATCCGTTCTGCAGGTGGCTTCCACCAAGATATGACTTGGCAGACCATTTTAATATGCGAATCGAGTTCTGGCTAATCCTGGAATTTAATCCGTTAGTTTTTTGTTTTAGCCGCCCCACGGTCTACAACAAAAACCATGCAAAAATGTCATTATATCTCCATGAATATACGTGCTATGGTTACACAAATGAACACAAATGTTGCACAATATCCACCTAGCCATATGCTGCAACCGCAAACCATTTATTTTATTTTATTTTACAGGGTGATCCCAAATATTATTTGTTTTCTTCAATTATTGGTCCCCTGAATACTCTCGGGATCACTTCCTGGAAAAATAGTAGGTCAAACAAGTTCTTTATACTCCCAAAGTTATAAAATAATTAGTCTAGTATTTATTTAGATATTGGATAAAACGTGTACAATTAAAAGTGTTCAATGATTTTTTTTGGTGATATAGTGTATACAAAACCACATAACTTTTCAATTCATACACCTTTTTTTTTTTTTTTTTTTTTTTAACTTTCTTCTATTTTTGCAAGAAGAAAGTATAGGATTCACGAAAATTTTCGAATTCCGGTTTTTGACGTATTTATCCGTTTTAGTGGTCAGAGATTCCGAAAGACATGTTTTTACAAAATGTCTGTCTCTGAGTCTGTCTGCGTGTATGTGACCAAAATTTTGTGGGCGCTCTATCTCAAGAACTAATGAACGAAATTTCACAAAATTTTATATTCGTATATTCTGATATAAATTGGTGCCGATTTCTTTTTGGTGTAAATTGCCCAATAGATGGCTCTGCTATGCTGCATTATTCATGATTATCGTAATAGCTCTACCTCAAAAGCTAATGCACAAATTTTCATCAAACTTCAGATTCAGTTAGCCCTTGATATAAATTGCTGCTGTTTAGTTTTCGGTGTAAACCATCCAACAGATGGCGCTGCTATGCTGCATTTTTCCAAAATTCCGCAATAGCTGTATCTGAAGATATAATGCATGAATTTTCATCAAGCTTCAGATTCAGTTAGTCCCTTATATAAATTCGTCCTGATTAGCTTTTGGTGCAAATCGCCCAACAGGTGGCGCTGCTATGCTGATTTTTTTATGATTTTCGCAATAGCTCTATCTCAAAAGTTATTGCACGGACTTTCATCAAACTTCAGATTTAGTTAGAAGTTTACATAAGTTATTGCTGATTAGGTTTTGGTATAAATCACCTAATCGGTGCCGCTGCTATGCTTCATTTTTCAGGAAGTATTAACCTGTATGAGATAGAAGGACGTTTTGGGATTGCCACATCCGACTAGTTTATTATCGCATTTTATTTTGCTCCAAACATCCGCTGTTTATAATTGTATTTTTATTGTTAAAACAGAAGCAGTTTCGCTAATTACTAAAAAACAGTTTACATAAAATAACTTTTTCGGAAGGTTCATTTTACAGATCACTAATGAAAAATTACTTTTTAGAAATTTCTATTTTTAATTTCAATGCCGTGAAAGCAATTAAGAATACTTACTGCAGTAGTGTTCATCCGAATTATCTCCGCAATCATCCACGCTGTTACAGTACAAAGGTCGATCTATGCATTTTTTATTGGTACAGAGGAATTTCGTTCTAATACAAGATGAGTTTTCATACGCCATCCAAGGGCATATTCCATGCTGTCTCCTAAAATCTAAAAATAAATAAACATACAATAACTCATACATCCATTTAGATTTACTTCCTTAAAAATTACATCATTTTTATACAATTGTAATAAAATTACTCAGTTTATTGAATGGAAATCCATGTTTCCTTTTTAAAGTTTATTGTTATCACCAAAGATTTTCTTTATTTCAATAAAAAAGAGTCAGGAAATATTACGTAATTTTGATTCACAAGTACTAATTTGGCAAAGGCTTTAATGTCAGTGTCGTTGAGATGATCCAGTGACCTGAAATAACACGCTGCGACTATCTGCAAAAAATTTCTCACCTCCATAGATCTTATGATTATCCACAATATCGTTTGATGTTATCTAGAGAAGACGAATATTTTGTCGGTATTCCTCAAGTTTTTAAGTTAACTGGATCTCAAAAATATTTAATGCATGGATTTTTACATATATATATAGCAACACAGTACTTTTTATCTATAAGATATCAATTTAACTTCTAAATACATCTATAAAGTTCAGAATGTATTTATAGATGTGCATATCATGAAACAATTTTATGTCTATCAGACATTCCCATAAAGTTATCTATTAGATCTCCTACAGACGTATTATAACTATCCCTGTTTCGGCGTCAAATGGAAATACATTTTTTCTTAAATTTATTTAATGCATTTGCGAATGATACATATTATGCTCATCTTATAGAAAAAAATATTTCTACTTCAAGGCACGCGAGTGGAAAGTCGAGATTTTGATCATGACTATCTTTTCTCTTTGATGGATGTTCTGGTATCTGTTTTACGCACGTTATTTCTACACTGTTTAAGAAACTGAGAAAAACATTGCAGAAACCACTGTAAATATTTCACTAGCATTTACAAAGCAAGGGTTAGGTTAATTGCGTTCATTTTATAAACAGCAGAAGGTCGTTAAAAGTACAAGACCGGTTTTCGATCCCATTCCAAATGAAATGAAGCAAGAACATTTCGCAGACCGCCATTACATGCGGATGCGTTAGGTTTAACTGTTCTGATTTGTTTTCCATTTTACAGATTCAATAAATAGTTTAAAGGCTACGGGTGAGTTTTATTTTTATGTTTTCTTATATAATTGTTTTAATAACATTATATCATATGATTTCTATTACATATTTGTAAACAAATTTCAATTTAATACCACGTATTATCAACAATAGCTTTCGAGTCATTTGCTTAGATTAAGTATTTAGTTTTAAATGGAGGATATTCCATCCACGTTATGATCACGTGTCAAGGTGAAAACTTCTAGCATAAAGAAGGGAAAGCTCTCCATTGACGTAATGCAAATCCCCCGACAGCCAATGAAACAGTTCATGGGGAAGGCAGTAGTACCTACCCTTCTTATCAGTTAGAAGTTCTTTCGGTAAATTACCGGTATCATATGACTTTTTCAGCCTCGAACCCAGATTTGGAATATCCTCCATTTAATACACAAAAATACCCTCAAATGTTTTTGCTGGTGATATACGTCACCATAAAACAAAATTTGCATTATAAATATGTGTAAAATAAACAATAACCCAGAGGATCTAATTCCTTCAATAACAACAAAAAACTTTTTTAAAAATCGGCAGGCAGTCCCTATAACAGTTAATGACAATCCAATCATATCTAACTTATTAGTAATTCGGAGCAAGGAGTTTGAGAGTTCAATAATTAGAAAAATAGAAGCAAAGATAGAAACTCAACACATGTTTGGTGATAAATTAAAAAGTATTAAAACCAGTTTCAATGTAATAAAACTTTATCAATCGCTCCCCCTCCCCTAAAAATAAAAGAAGGAAAAGTATGGGATAAAGAAAGATAAAAGGGCAAAATTACAGAATTTATGGAATTTTGCTTAATTGTAATAAAGTGGTTAAGTTTCTGAAGATGTTGACGTATTTTGGAAGTTTTATTTAAAAAGAAAGGGCATATTTACAAACAAACACTTCCGTCAACCAATCTACTACTACATCTTTATCTTAGCGATCATTGCAGGAATCATACTTGGCGACGTAGACCAATCATATCATAGACCTGTTAAATCAATCTGTTAAAGACCAATCAAATTCCCGGAGTTCACGTGTATAGTAGGAATAATAATAAATGAACAGGTTTTTCTTGCTGACCAACAGTAATTCGACCAACAGTGACGTCAGCTGACCTTTCCTAATATATAACGAAATCTTCAGCAATGGAATCGTTAAAATTCTTGATTTATAAACGCAAATAAACGCGGATCTGCAAAATATGGTTAGACTTTTACATACAAAAATTATATATTTAATATTCAAAAATAACATGTTCACTCTTGCTCAGTTTCTTTTAAAAATATAGAAACACGAAAAAAAAAATTAATTATATTGAAAATAAAATAAATAAATATTATATTAATTCCGTTAAATCAAAATTAGATTTTTAAGAAAGAAAAATCATGCTTTAAGCATAGATTATGAAACATTTTCCAACCCTTCCTGAATTCTTTACGAAAACGTCGCTGTTTCATAAGGTAAAAAATATATATATATATAAGTAAACATTTTAGAAAACTCATAACACATTTGAAAACCAGATTACAACAATTACCGACCGTAGCGGAAAAGTAGTCCAAATATTTTGTGCAACCCTATATTTAATCTACAATTTGTACATATTCTCAGGGCTCGAAATGTACCGGAGCAAACCGGAACGATGTTCCAGTTCGTGAAATTGTGCCAAATATTGTTCCGGTTCGTGAAAGTATGGAAAATATTGTTCCGGTTCGTGAAATTATTAAAAAATATTATTACAGTTTCAAACAAATAGCTTACTATGCTCTCTGTAACTTTTTTTAAAATTATTTACAATGTTGAATGCATTTTTATTACTTTCTTCTGTCTTTACAAGAAGAAAGTATTGGATTCGGGAAAATTTTCGACTTTCGGTTTTCGACAGATTTACACGTTTTAGGGGTCAGAGATTCCGAAAAACATGTTTTTACAAAATGTCTGTCTGTGAGTCTGTCTGTTTGTGGATCTGTGTGTGACACAAATTTTGCGGGCGCTCTATCTCAAGAACTAGTGCACGGAATTTAATAAAAATTTATATTCATTTAGTCCCTGATATAAATTGGTGCTGATTAGTTTTTGCTGTAAATCGCTCAACAGGTGGCACTGCTATGCAACATTTTTCACGATTTCCACAATAGCTGAATCTCCAGAACTAATGCACGGATTAAATTTAAATTTACACTATGTGCAAAACTACTTAAAAGATGACAGAATACTAAAAAGATGTTAAATTATTTTAATACCTTAGTACTTTCAACTATAAAAAACATAGTCTTCATCTGAGGAATATAAGAAATACAATTGTTGTTGGCGTCTAATTTTCAAAATTCACGTAGATGGTGACGAAAGGAGTGAAAGTGGAAGTTAATTTTTAGATCCGGAAAACATTAATAAATAAAACATGGAAATAGGGAAGTGGAATATTACTCGTTTTATGATTATTTAAGTAAACTGAGTCAAATTCTGGGTATGTTGTAGGATAAAACATCATTGCATACAGTATTTTCTTTGGTAATAATTTCTATTGATTCGCGGATGATTAAATCATGATAATTCTTTGAGGGATATATAATTTTTGCGTCTTCGAAATTAACTTGTATATTCTGCTTCTGGTTAAGTCTTGACAGGGCTGTTGTAGGTCGGTTATACTTTAAATCTCTCAAATGTTCTTTAATATGGACTTTAAGTTTACGTGAAGTCATTCCTATATATTTGAGATAAATATTTTCTGTTTCCAGTGGAATTATATATAGACTGTGCGCTCAATTGTTAAGTTTGATAAATCTTTAATTAGCATTACGTCAAGAAATGATAACTCGTTATTATTTTCTATTTCGATGGTAAATTTTATGTTAGGGTCCATATTATTTATCCTGTTAAGAAATGCGTACAATTCAGATAAGCTATGATCCCATACTATGAAAATGTCGTCCACATAACGATACCATACTGACGGAGTCAAAACGCTGTCTGCCAAAATTCTTTCTTCGAATGGACGTAATTTGAATTCGGCTAAAATACTTGAGATGGGAGAACCCATTGGTGCTCCTTTAGTCTGCTTATAAATCCTCTTATTAAAAATGAAAATATTATTTCCAGTTACTAGGTTAAGTCCAGATTTTACGGTGGTCTTCATTTCTGAGTTTAAAGTTGGCTCGTTATCAATAAAGTCATTAATGATTAATTTTACTTCGTAAACATCGATTGATGGGAAAAGTGAAATGATGTCAAAACTTGCTAAATTCTCTCTTTATTGAGCTTCAAATCTTTAATCCGGTTAATGAAATCAGTGGTCGACGTTAAACTATGGTTAGACGGTGGTAGAAAAAGGTTCAGAAAAGGAACAAAGGCTTTTTCAAGGAAATATGTTGGGCCTGCACATTTTCCAACTATCGGTCTTAAAGGAAAATTATTTTTATGGTCCTTTAGTCTCCCAAATAGCCTTGGAGTAGTGGCGGTGTTATTTACTCTCAATTTGCTTTTCATTATTGGTGGCCAACATCCTCTATCGATTAAAGCTTCAGTTTTACTCTGGATTTGGTTGTTCGGATCCTTGCCAAGTGGTGTGCATTCCATATCTGCGATGCATGTTTCCATTTTTGCAATATAATCCATACGGTTCATTATTGCGATTTTATTTGTTTTGTCTGTCTGTATAATAATAATATTTTGATCTGCTTTAAGTCGATTAATCACCATATTATTATTATTTTTTTTTAATATTTGATTTTGTAACGAATGCTTGCACATTATTATACATAACACTTCTCGCAACATCTCTTTTATCTGGGTCTATTGACAGGGTAACTTTTTCACAATCAGCGATTATGCTTTTGGAGTTTACGTTATTCTTAAACATATATTTAGGACCTTTTACTAAAACTTCATCTTCCTTACTCGATATTTCTCTATTCGAAATATTAATATAGGGCACCGGTTTGCACTTATGATTTTCTGATTTCAAAACATTCAAATTATTGAATTTCTTTTGTATGGTTCTCGACTTACTTTTCCGTTGTATCTCTCTGTAATGCTCTGTAATACGTAGTGCGCTGTCAAAATCTGGTGCTGGTAATGAACCCGCTAATGAATTATATAGGTCGAAAACTCTCCCTGTAATCTGGTCAATTAATTTATATTTTTGTCTAATGCATAGTTTTAGGCAGTTTAATTCAAATGCTTTCTTGAGAGTTTCGCAATGGTGACTTGCAAATAACTTTGGCACTTTAAAAACTTCGGAACAAGATTCATAGCTTTACAGTTTTTTAAGAAACGCAGGTTTAAAAGTTCACGATCTAATCTAAGACGTTCATATTTGTATTTCTTAATTAAGTTTTCGCACTCCATTTTTGAATCCAGTATCGATTTCTTTACATCAGTAAATAAATAAATAGAAATGCTTAATTCATCTTTAAAAAGTTAAACTTAAATTTACACTATGTGCAAAACTACTTAAAAGATGACAGAATACTAAAAAGATGTTAAATTATTTTAATCACCAACAACAATTGTATTTCTTATATTCCTCAGATGAAGACTATGTTTTTTATAGTTGAAAGTACTAAGGTATTAAAATAATTTAACATCTTTTTAATATTCTGTCATCTTTTAAGTAGTTTTGCACATAGTGTAAATTTAAGTTTAACTTTTTAAAGATGAATTAAGCATTTCTATTTATTTATTTACTAATGCACGGATTTTCATTAAACTTCAGATTCAGTTAGTCCTTGACATGAATTAACGTTTTATAGATTTTGGTGCAAATTGCTCAACAGGTGGTGCTGCTATGCTGCATTTTTTGCAATTTCTGCAATAGCTCAATCTCCAGAACTAATGCACGGATTTTCATGAAACTTCAGATTCAGCTAGTCCTTGAAATGATTTGACGTTTTATACATTTTGGTGTAACTCGCTCAACAGGTGGCGCTGCTATGCTGCATTTTTTGCGATTTCCGCAATAGCTCTATCTCAAGAACTAATGCTAGGATTTTCAACGAACTTCAGATTCAGGTATAACTTGTTATCATTTAGTGCTGTTTATGTTTTGGTGTAAATTGCTCAACAAGTCTGCTATGCTACATTTTTTAGAATTTCCGCCATAGCTCTATCTCAAGAACTAATGCACGAATTTTCATCCAACTTCAAATTCAGATATACTTTTATATGAATTGGTGCTAAATTGATGTAATTTCTTGTACTATTTAAATGATTTCATTGACGTGATTTATATGCAAAAAAGTTTTGTGATGGCCACAACATACTAGTTTTAAATTGGTTTTCTGTACTTTAAAAAATATTAATAATAAATTAGTCGACAATAATTTTGAAATAGCGTTCCGGTTCGTGGATTTTTCCATTTCGAGCTCTGCATATTCTACATAATGTGCTAAAACTTCGTTTACTAAGAAAATGCATAATAGGTTAAAAATTCACATTTAATGTACAAATTGTACATATTCTAGATAATATGCTAAAATTTTGTTTAGTAGGAAAATGGATAATAGGTTGAAAATTCAACTTCAGCAGTTTCTATCAATATACCGAAACAGATAGAATAATTTCGTACAGCCCTGTATATTACCAACAGATTTTTGTATGCGTTACACCTTAAGCTAAAATTTAACTCAGGTTAAAATATAATTAAAACTTATCAAATCAAACTTCCAAACGTTATCATCCTTAGGAGGTCGTGTATCCAGTTCTTTGCGGGGCCCTGTATATGATTTTATTTATATTATACAAACATTTCTTAGTATACTAAATACAATTCAACTTGAAAATGCATAACTCAGTTAAAAGCTGCCTTTAAGCCACTCACGCTGATGATCCGCAATGCTTCCGAATTCTTTTGTGAAGCCCTTGAAATAGCGTCCGGCGAAGTGGAAGTTCTTTCTTTCATCGAATGTTGACGGGGGAAACGAGTTCGTCGAATAGCGTCCGGCGAAGTCGAAATTCGTTCTTTCGTCGAATGTCGACGGGGAAAACGACAAAACGAGTTCATCGAATAGCGTCCGGCGAAGTCGAAGTTCTTTCTTTCATCGAATGCCGACGGGGAAAACGAGTTCACCGAATTCCCGGTAGAGGCCTCCCGAGCTGGCGGAGAGAGATGAGAAGAAAGGAAGTGAAGTCAGATACGGCGGGAATGGCGGTGACAGAGGTCGTTTTGCTAAAGAGCTCGGTGTGAGCCGAAGGAATTTGTTGTTGTTTTAAGTGATGGTGATTTTAAGAATAAGACTGGAATATGGCTTGTAAACACCACTAAAGAAATCTGTATAGTTTTTTTCTGTGTAGATATGTAAATAGTTTTTGTTTATTTAAAATTGCTAAGTTTTAATATTGAATTGTGAGTTTATTCAATAATTGGGCTAGTTGTGGAGATTTTTTATTAAATTGAAGATATTACAGCTAAGTATATTATATTTTTGGTGGCTTGCGGTAGGAACTAGATAAATTAGTTCCGCGAACTCATAGACACTTCTAGAAATTTTTTGAGAAAAGCAGTGTAGCTAACATTGTGTGTTAGCAAGTCGTGCGTACTGAGAACTTTGTCGTCAGTTTCCATGACCTGGATCTGTGCAAGTGAATACGAGAAGCTAGCTGTTTTTGACGATTGTGTTTGTCGGCCCTGTGTAATTCAAGTACCGAACGGTAAGTCCCTATATATCTCTTGCATGCTAAATTTTGGGATGTCCCAGTGTTATATGTTATATTTAGTAGAAATATTGTTTGCCAGGAAAATTAAAATAGGGTTTCTTTGTTTTTGCAAGGTTCATACATAAGCATAGCTGCCAACTTGTACGAATTTTTCCTACCACTAAAATTTAACAGAAATTTCTGCGTTATTTAATCAGCAACATTTACTGCAATTCGTCGATTGAATTACGTAAAATTTTCTTTTTAATTTTAGTGGTAGCAGAAATCCGTACAAGTTGGCAGCTATGCATAAGGGTTATCTGTTTGTTATATTGTTATATATTCTCTGGTGATTGCTTTGCTATTTTGTTCTTAAGTAAATATTAAGTCTAGAGGTCTAAAAGTGGAGTATTAGGTATTTTATGTATAATTTTTTTGTGATTTTTATAAAGAGTAAATTAATTTTCATTGCACGTATAGTGCAGTAATGCAACTTAGCTGTATAAGTTACAGTGTAAAGGTTATTGAATTAGAAAATTGAATTTAGTGTAATTATTTCATTGAAAATTTTATTTATAATTGATGTTCCATGTAGAGAGGAATTTTATTTGAATTTTCGTAGGGCATTAAAGCAAGGTGGCTCAGTAAAGTAAATTAATGTACGGAGTCATTTTTTATTATTTTATTGTGCATTATATTTTTTTATTACTTTGGTTACGCCTTTTATTATTTGTTGGGCTTTGAGAAGGGAGTTTCTCAATTTTGAAAAAAAAAATATCGCATCCTAGATTTTCTTTGGAATTTTAGTACTAATTGTGTTCAGGAAAATTACTGTTATATTTTGTATTTGTATCTTTTGTGGGGAGATATTTTCTGAGTTTAATTATGGCTACTGTTGTGGTTACTTATAACCACTGCCATATTTTTATTTAATTTCATTTAGAAAATATTTTTATTAATCTTGTATTCATTTAATTTTAATATTCGCATTCTAAAATTATTTTAATTCCCTTTTTTTCAAACTTCCCCTGTAAGTTTTTCTTTTTGGCGTTGCATTTAGTTTATTTAAAAATCATAAACGTCGTTTTGAAATCTGTACTTCCGGTAAAAGAATTATCTGGAAAATTCCACATCTTTCTATTTGTGAGGTCATATCCTTTTGTAGCTCCGCCCCTTAGCCAATAATATTTAAATCAGTTTAATACGTAATTTCAAAATTCGTAGCACTTTACTACTGTTTGGAATCTTATCTTAGTGAAATCTATAAAATTTCCTCTAATTTAATGCAGTTTTTATATGCTGTAGCATTGCAATTTATGCCAACGCTGGGCGCTTATATGTTTGTTCCGCCAAATTGGCATCTTTCATTATTATGGTAACCTTTTCTCTCTTTTACATCGCAATACGTTTTTGCGCAGTCAGTTGAGTCAAAGCCGCCTCAAGACTACAAGCCAGACACGCCCTTCATCCCCCCACGTGTGACATCACAGCCCGGGGCTGGCTAACTGCCAACGCGCCAGCCCCGAACATTTGAATTTTGTATCTTGCTATTTTACGTGCATGTGGACGTGTGTTTTACTCAGCCTGATAACATATTCTTTTCAAGGTAAGTTTTATTTTCAAATTATATTTATATGCTATCAGCACAATTTTTATTTCTTGTGTTCAAAATCTTTTATTTTTAATTTCTTTGAAATAAATTAACTAGCAAATCCTAGTACGATTCTATCAATAATACCGTGTCTCAAAACGAAACTATATATTATTGTAGTTCTGTTTCGTTCCACATAGAGCAATAATTTAAAATGGCAAACATCCCTAAATCGTGTCAAGACTTATATCATTTAATTTGTATCTTGTCACACCATTCTCTCTTTATAATTTGTTCAGAAATTTTCATAAAAGTCGCTGTGAATACATAGCATTTTTATCTTGTTTACTTCTTTTAAAGCAAACCCCGATCGATATACATGTATCAATTTATTGTTGTTTTTTAATCTTAAACGTTTGCTATCTTAATAAAATTCTTTTTATAATTTTTTGTTAAATTATAAATGCTTATGTACTGCGTAAATAGAGCTATGGGGATAATGTTTATGAATCTCTCTATTTTTGCCACAACTGTAAACAATTTATTTACAAGACTAGAGGAAGGGTTGTTAGTATCCTTATGCAAAACAGTAGTTGCCCCCTCCCCCCCCCCACACACACATCTTCTTCGCAAAAATCCTATGTGTTTTTATATACATTTTAATGTTTAATTAAAAGTAACAATAAATAAAATTATTATTCTATAATTATAAATTTACTTTTAGATCTAGTCAGGAAATACTTTTCAACTCATAAAAATTGATTATTTTAAGCTTAAAAGATGTGAACAAACATTTAAGAACCCACACAACATTATTTTGGAAATGAAATATTTTCGTGGAAGGTTTTTGTGTTTTTCAATGTTTTTTTTTTATCAGCTATTACCTAAACATTCGAGGAAAATGAACATAAATTAGGAATATTTTAATTTATTTATTCATTTATTTGAATCTGAGTGTTTTAACATATACTATGAATACTAATACATATTTTTGACTAAGTTCTTTTTCTTCTAAAATTGAGAAATGTTAATGATTTATCAATTTACCAGACGCAGCAATCTGGGGCACTTGTGAACAGACTAGTTGGGGCAGATATGAACAGTACATAAGTACCCAAATAATCATTCTGTGATTCTGTTCATTTCAGTTAACTTCATGAGCAATAATGTCAGATCCAATGTGTATAATTTTCCTGAAATAGACGATTCCGCCATACAAAGTTGATTTTGTATTGAAACTTCCACAAACACATCTGTCAACAAGTACATAAAGAGCAACAAGCTTGTTTACATTCAATTGTAATTTAAATAAATTTAATATTTTCTAAAATGCAATAAATGTTATGTATTATTTTACTAAACGATTTACAACAATATTTTTTATGCATTGTTAATGTGAACAACTTTACAAATTTTTCTATTATATTTGTTCCAAACTTGCAATGATGGTTTACTTCCATCTCTAAAACAGTTATGCATATGATTCTTTGAATGGCGATAGATATCAGTAATATTTTAAGAAAGTAAAAATTTTAAACTGATAACTACCGTAAAATCCGATTATAAGCCTTCCTCCCCTCTTTCAAAAGCAAAAGAAGTTGGGAGGGAAGTATAGTCGAGATTTTTTTTAAATCATTAAAAAGCCCTTCTTTATCTATAATTTACAAGTAAATTAGGCAAATACAAGAGTGAGACTCTTTCGTATTTCGGCAAATTTCCGATAAATAGTATGTAAATGCCCCCTCTTTAAAAGTTTCCCCTAACAAAAAGCCCTAAGCAAAATTTAAAAGTTTTAATTTCTTTTTTAAAATTGCTTCGTTATTATTTTATTTAACTGTAACAATACTGTATGAATCATCTAAACCTCCGCCCCCCCCCCTCCATAAATCTACTTATTTTCTTTTTTTTTTCAGTTTTGCTTAAACATATCATTCAGAAACCAGAGAAATATATAGATATATTTTTCTTTATGGTGAATTTAACGGGTAATATAACTAATGATTACGATGACAAATGAATAACAGAAAAAAAAAGCATGTCAAAGGATATTTTTTCCTTGTGTTCACATGTGCCCCACGTGTGTTCACAACTACCCCGCTGATGGGGCACATGTGAACAATTTTTTGAATTTATAAAACTATCAAAAAATGTAAGAAGAACTATCCAGGTGATTTCAAAATAATTACCATATGTAAAAGAAAGTTCTGTTTACTATATTGAGTAGTTTTTGTTTATAAAAATTAATCCAGTTATGAGAAAAAGGTTTATTTATGCGAACTGTTCACATGTGCCCCCATCTCCCCTATACTTTAATTTTACTATTTATTATATGCAGGTTTCAAATCACTTAATATTTAATAGGATATTTACTGTATAATTTCAAGCCCGATTAAAAATAAAAATAGAACACAACTTGAATTTGTTTTCATTTAACATTCACTTTTCTTCCACTTTAATTTAATTTTTAAATGTGGGTTTTGATTGGCACACTTATTGTTATTTATTTATTTTGAAATAACTGAAACAAAATAATTCAATTTATGTGTTTAAACTACAAATTTATATATATATATATATATATATATGTATGTAATAATGTATAATGTCTTGTTTTTGAATATATACCAAATAGATAATTGATATTGTTTCTAAATTTCAAAGTAGAATAAATAATAAAAACTCTCTACTAAAATAAATTTAATATTTGGGATTTTTTTTTCATTAACGAACGAATTTTCTTTAATGTAACTTTAATTCTGATGCACATTTTCATTGACACAGTGATATTATTTCATAAATATTGTTTTTGTGTTATCGTTATTATTATTGTTTCGAGTGATCGAAATTGATTAAAAAGCACTTAATTAGCGTCTTTAAACTATAAGTTTTTATTTTTTCCCCATATGCTGTGATAATAAATTGAAATATAGAGGAAAGCATTAATATGTTTTAATAATGCATGTGCTCTCCACGGCTGATCTAAGCCCCGCGTCGTGACGTCACGAAACCTTGTGTTTGGCTTGTAGTCTTGAGGCGGCTTTGGTTGAGTTGGGATTTCAATGCAGAGTGGCTTCCTGTTTGCCGTTCTGTAAAAATTCATATGAGCACAAGCATGAGAGTGGTTCGGTTTTTAATGTAGAATGGTGCCTGCCTTTTTTTCCTCTGCGAATAATTTTGTGTGAGTAAAGAAAGTAGTAAAATGAAGGAATATTTTTTTAGAAGGAGTGATCGGCAACTTATTTTTCTTCTGTTTGAATTCAGAATTGACAACGGTTCCTCTGACCGTGATGCATCGACGATTCTTCAGAAAATAAAAGTGGATAGAATCTTATCGTATGTCTGCATAGCATGTGTTACTGCTATTTTTTTTATTCAACTGGTGCTTGTGTTGAAAGTTGTGGTATTCGATGCTAAAAAAATCTTCAGAATGCCTTACTTCTTTTTACTTGTGCCTCCACACTCCCCAAAGGAAAAAATCATTATATTTTCTTTCGTAAGAGCGTATAATAAACTTCGATTGTATGTGTTCATCATAAAAAGGGTACATCTAATAGAATAAGAGGCGTACTCTACGATAATGCCCTATGTGTTTATCAAGAGAATTTATTCTTCATAAATAAAAAAATTTCAAGGATGATTTTGTCATCTATTTATTTTCCTCTCTACAATGTGTCCATCATTTTCTGTTCTTTCAGGTCAGTACAGGTAATGCTTTTCCTTTTATTTTGTGTTCTTGAATTATCAAATATATATGAAGCAATTTCAGAATTATTTTAATTAATGACTGTTATGTCAAAGTGGTCTTTTGTGGCCACAACAAAATGTTATTACACTATATGATTGATCCTAAAAAATGATTTCTGAATAATTAATTGGAATTTCAGTACTAAAAAATAACTTTACAATATTATTCTTTCACTTCCTACTTCCAAACACAACAGCTTCTTTCCTGGTAGCGTGAACCTGTAGAAACCTTTATGACATGACAGTTATTAAATTATATTTTTATGTGAAAATTTCTTTTAGTGTATTATTATTGAAATATTTGATATTTAGAAAAAGTGGCTTCCTTAATTTTTTTATACAATCTTTCTAAAAAAAAAAAGAGAAAGAATTCATGTAATATTTACAGTTTATTATTAAGGAAAAATGATTACTTATGATGTTATTTACAAAAAAAGATAAGTTAAGAAAAACAATTTTCTTACTTATAAGTAAATGAGTGATTTATTGAAACCATTTTGTTTTGATAATATTTCGAGAACAATTATTACATTATTCTGTTGAATTGACATTATTTTTAAAAGGTGACTTCATATGAGATAATTTTTTTTTTTTATACTTCACCACATTATTTTAAAATTTATTCGGATTTGTTTTGAAATTTGTTCAGAATTGTTTTGAAATTTGTTCAAAATTGTTTTGAAATTTGTTCAAAATTGTTTTGAAATTTATCACCATGCCTCCAAAAGCAAATTTAAACCTTTGTATTCAACCATTTGATGGAAATCCTCAGACGGTCGAATTTTTCTTCGACCAGTTATCAGATTTGCAAGAATTATATAATTACTCTGAAAAAGAACTTTTTGCTCTTTTCAAATCAAAATTACAGGGTACTGCATTACGTTTCTTTCTCGAAACACAATTTCAATTCAAAAATTCTAACCTTCAAACCATTCGAAAAGAATTTATTAACTATTTTCTGCCAAGTAAAAAATCTGACACTCTGAAGTCTCTTCAAAATTTAAAATTGCACTCTAATGAGTCAGTAAAAAATTTTTCATATCGTCTGGTTAAACAGCTTCGACTTGCGTAACCTAAATTAGATCCAGCTGCTCTAGATTCTTTGAAATTTACTCATTTTATTCAAGCTTTACCTAAGCAAATTAAAAGGAAAATTCTAGAAGAAAATATTTCCACATTTGAATTAGCTCTTGAACGAGCACAATTTTTACAAGATAGCTATGATTCACCACCTCTTCAAAAATCTAATCAACATTATTACCAAGTTTATAGCCTGAATAATGGAATAGTGGTGAAAGTTCAAAACTTTCTGACAGTTTTGTTAAACAATAAGGTCCTTGTACATGTACACCTTATATGGTAAAAAAAATAATTTCACCTGTACTTATTCAAATTCAAGATTGCAATAATAATCAAGCATCACCTGTGTTAATTCATACTAACAGAATCTTGAAACTCCAGAAAAGAAATGAAGCATTGCTTCATCCTTCTGATTCATCTAGAAGTGCAACACATGATCAAACGACTGTTGATAGTGCATCTTCTTCTCCTGTGAAACGACATATGCCTACTCTTACTACTAATTGTGATTCTCCTCAAATTCACACCACTTCGAAGTGCCAACAAACATCTTCGCATTTACATAGTTCAGTGCATTCTCAAGCATCTGGTAGTATAACTTCCACTACAGTTCTAAATAAATCTACTCAAAGTAAAAAACATTATGATCTTCGTCCTCGCAGTCATAAACACTATAAAATATAAATTAATCTTCAATTTTATTTAGGATGCCTTTACCATTGTAAAAAATCTCATCTATGCTAGCTAGATTGGATTGTCAAATACGAAGACTGACTGTTTATTTTATTTTTTACTCCTACAAAAGCTGCAGGCAGCATTTGTGTAAATTTTCTGTTAATTATTTTTTTTAAGTCGCCTTCGCCTTGACATTGTGGAATTGTCATCCTGCAAATGTATGTAAATCTTTTTTTTTCCTGTTCACTATGTTGCTCACTGAAATATTTTCTTCAAAACCTTATTTATTTCTTTAGAATTTATATTTGTTGTAAAAAAAAAAAAAAAAAAAAAAAAAAAAAAAATGTGCTGATAACTCAAAATTTTTAATTTCAGTATTTGATTTAAATATTAAGACAGATTCTTAGAAAAATCAAATCAAAGATTTTATAATTCATTATTTTAGTTGCAAATGAGGTGTCATTGATTGCTTTATTTTGATATGGTATTTATCTTTAAAAAGTAAATTGTTATTGATATAAAACATAATATGAGTACATATGTCATCCCTTTCCCTATTGTGACTTTTAGAGTAATTCAAAATGTTACTTTGTTCTTAATTATAATTCATGCATGTTGTAACTACTAACCTCTTTCTAACATCTAAAAAAATAATAATAGTGAAAGTTATGCATGCTAATACTTCTACTGTTATTATTGGTGTATTATGTAAAGTGGTTGAAAATACATTAAGCTGTTTTAAGTGTTTGAAAATTCACAAATTGAAAAGATATTTGTGCACATGAAAATTTTGTACTTTGGATCCAAAGATTACTTTAAGTCTTTACAAAAAAAAAAAAAAAATTCTTATGTATTTTACATGGAAAAACATGCTAATACTTCTACTGTTATTATTGGTGTATTATGTAAAGTGGTTGAAAATACATTAAGCTTTTTTAAGTGTTTGAAAATTCACAAATTGAAAATATATTTGTGTATATGAAAATTTTGTACTTTGGATCCAAAGATTACTTTAAGTCTTTACAAAAAAAAAAAAAAAAA
Source organism: Maratus speciosus (assembly GCA_963932465.1). NCBI lineage: Eukaryota > Metazoa > Arthropoda > Arachnida > Araneae > Salticidae > Maratus > Maratus speciosus. The sequence continues at coordinate 57,882 of CAWVRF010001438.1, read as the reverse complement.
AAAAATACTTATGTATTTTACATGAAAAAAGTAGTAACATGTTTATATTTCCAAAGATTACTTTAAGCCTTTACAAAAAAAAAATACTTATGTATTTTACATGAAAAAAAGTAGTAACATGTTTATATTTCCAAAGATTATTTTGAGTCTTTACAAAAAAAATAAAAATACTTATGTATTTTACATAAAAAAATAATCATATATTTATTCTAACAGATTTTTTAATTAATCATAATTCAATAAGCATTTCAGAATATTTCGTATAAATATTTTGTGTGATTTTTTTTAAGACCAATGTTATTAAAGTTACGTGGTACTACATTTATGAGAGCTTAAAAATCCTCTCTTTGCATTTATTTTCTTTGGAAATATTATTATTGTGGTTGTAGAATAACATGATATTAGTTATTCAGCTAAGAAAAGTTGATTTCTTAAAAAGTGCTATATTTATATATAAATATTTTAATGAGAGTGTAAACATTCTCTCTTGACTAATTACTTAAATTTTGAATTTTTGTTATAGAAAATTCTCGGATGAGTAATTTATTGAAGAATTGATAGAAATATTGAAATGTACGACTGTGACTTGAAACAGAGTTGTGATTTAAAGGTACTACTTTGAATTATTGCTATTTTTTCCCCTTCAAAATTAGAAAGGTTTCATTACTAATATTGTACTATATTGAAGGATCCAAATTCATTATTAATATGATTGTCAATTTGTATTATGTAATATTATTTGTCTATGTGTACATTATTACAATTTTTACCCACTCTTTTAATATACACTGATCTTACTTTACAGTGTTCTATTTGCTATTTCACATATCAGTGAATGAACTTTTAGCAACTTTATTTTGAAAGACTTTGTGTACCTTTTGTCAGAAGAATGTAACCGATTATTATTTTTATTTTGTTTCTGATTATTTGAAGTTATATGCATGTTGTATATGTATATAGTTTGGAAAATATTGGCTCAATGTCAAAATTATTAAATTTCTCCATCTCAACAATATTTTCTTTTGGGGAGGCCGGAGTAATATGTTGTGGTTACTTATAACCACTGTCATATTTTTATTTAATTTCATTTAGAAAATATTTTTATTAGTCTTGTATTCATTTAATTTTAATATTCGCATTCTAAAATTATTTTAATTCCCTTTTTTCAAACTTCCCCTGTAAGTTTTTCTTTTTGGCGTTGCATTTAGTTTATTTAAAAATCATAAACGTCGTTTTGAAATCTGTACTTCCGGTAAAAGAATTATCTGGAAAATTCCATATCTTTCTATTTGTATATCCTTTTGTAGCTCCGCCCCTTAGCCAATGATATTTAAATCAGTTTAATACGTAATTTCAAAATTCGTAGCACTTTACTACTGTTTGGCATCTTATCTTGGTGAAATCTATAAAATTTCCTCTAATTTAATGCAGTTTTTATATGCTGTAGCATTGCAATTTATGCCAACGCTGGGCGCTTATATGTTTGTTCCGCCAAATTGGCGTCTTTCATTAATATGGTAACCTTTTCTCTCTTTTACATCGCAGTACGTTTTTGCGCGGTCAGTTGAATTGGGATTTCAATGCAGAGTGGCTTCCTGTTTGCCGTTCTGTAAAAATTCATATGCGCACTAGCATGAGAGTGGTTCGGTTTTTAATGTAGAATGGTGCCTGCCTTTTTTTCCTCTACGAATAATTTTGTGTGAGTAAAGAAAGTAGTAAAATGAAGGAATATTTTTTTAGAAGGAGTGATCGGCAACTTATTTTTCTTCTGTTTGAATTCAGAATTGACAACGGTTCCTCTGACCGTGATGCATCGACGATTCTTCAGAAAATAAAAGTGGATAGAATCTTATCGTATGTCTGCATAGCATGTGTTACTGCTATTTTTTTTTATTCAACTGGTGCTTGTGTTAAAAGTTGTGGTATTCGATGCTAAAAAAATCTTCAGAATGCCTTACTTCTTTTTACTTGTGCCTCCACACTCCCCAAAGGAAAAAATCATTATATTTTCTTTCGTAAGAGCGTATAATAAACTTCGATTGTATGTGTTCATCATAAAAAGGGTACATCTAATAGAATAAGAGGTGTACTCTACAATAATGCCCTATGTGTTTTTCAAGAGAATTTATTCTTCATAAATAAAAAAATTTCAAGGATGATTTTGTCATCTATTTATTTTCCTCTCTACAATGTGTCCATCATTTTCTGTTCTTCCAGGCCAGTACAGGTAATGCTTTTCCTTTTATTTTGTGTTCTTGAATTATCAAATATATATGAAGCAATTTCAGAATTATTTTAATTAATGACTGTTATGTCAAAGTGGTCTTTTGTGGCCACAACAAAATGTTATTACACTATACGATTGATCCTAGAAAATGATTTCTGAATTATTAATTGGAATTTCAGTACTAAAAAATAACTTTACAATATTATTTCTTTCACCTCCTACTTCCAAACACAACAGCTACTTTCTTGAATAAGCAAAATAAAAATGTATTGCTTTTGCTCGCGGCACAGTTTGGTACAGTAGTATCCGCTGACAGTAAAAAAGTGCCAATAATTCAGGCAATTTTGAATGCTTCTGATTATGTTGAGCAAATAGCAAGAGATATGTTAGAAGGAATTTTAGAGGAGAGGGAAAAAATAGCAGAACAGGAAAAATTGGATAAATTAGCGGAATACGTAAGATTAGATAGATTAAAGCGAGAAGAGCAGGAAAGTTTAGAAAGAGAGAAAGATAGACAATTGGAATTAGAGAAGGTGAGATTACAATACAGTGTAGATACTAGCTTTCTAGCTTCCACTGTGTCTGTGACGGCTGAAAATAAAGATAAAAAAGTGAGTTTAAAGGATTTAGCACCAAAACTTTGACCCTAAATTGATTGATATTACCTTGTTTTTTTATGATTTTTGAGAGTCGGGCCTCAAAGGAGAATTTAGAAGAATCAAAATATGTATCTCATCTTATACCTTTGTTACCTGTAGATGTAGCTGAGATCATTTTAAAATAACCTCTAGAAAAAAGGGATGATTATCAGCATATCAAGAGCGTTTTGTTGAAAAAGTTTAGATTAGGAGTGTGGGCCTTGAGAACAAAATTTGAGACTGATCAATAAAGGCGGGTGCACTTTGGTCTGAGCTTGTTTATGAGTTCAGAAGGTATTTAGAATACTGGTTAGAAACCGTTGAAGTAAATGATTTTGAATCGCTCAAAAAACTTATGCTCACAGAACAGGTGAAACGTAGAGTACCTTTTGAAATTTAGGATAAAGTCTTAGATGAATGGGACGAGATTAAGAAAGCGTCGTATTTAGCAGAAAAATGTGATAAATACGAAAGTGTGAGAGGGAATGTTAGGAAATTGGATAACAAAATCTGGAATAATAAACCATATTTAAGAGACAGGAATGGGCAAGATAGTGCTAGAAGTAAAGATGAACAGGCAGTTAAATCAGTTGGGGCTGATAAAAGAGATCATGTGCATAAGAATTCTTGAAATAAGGATAAATTTGATAGGAAAAAACCTATTATATGTTTCCAGTGCAATCGAGCAGGGCACATCCGACCAGATTGTCCGAAGTTAAAACGTAAGGGTTCTGGAGATATAGCTACTCACTTAGATGTAGATGTAAGTTTAGGAGAGTGTTTTACCACGTATTTCAAAAAGGCAGAAATTAATGGGATAGAACGAAATTATTTACGGGATACCGGGGCTGGATTGATAATGAGGATTTAATTGGTGAAGTAACGTTGATAAAACAGCCCCAGGATAGTGAGTGTAAATGTTTGCCATTGGCGAGAGTTACAATTAAGGGAGATTTTGGAAGGGTGGTTAACAAGGCTGCTGTGATGAAACAAAACGGCTGAACTTATTGTGAAATCAAAATTTAATCCTGTGTCGGTGAATGCTGTAATAACGCGCAGTCAGAAGCGGGAACGTGAAAGGGAGATATCCGCGGTTCAAGGTGAGAGGGAAATTGGTCTGGAGGCTGAAAATCAGGAGGGAGAGAAAGGGATAGTTATACCGGAGAGGTTGGAGATGAAGTCAGGTTTGGTAAAGGTATCTGCGGAGAAATTTAAGAAAGAGCAGAAAAATTGCCCTTCGCTTAAGGAGTTGTCTGAGAAAGCCAAAAACTCTAATGATGACGAATTTTGTGTTAGAGAAGGGAAGCTTTTGCGGGTGTCGCAGACAAGGAGAGGTGATGAGAAAGTGCAGTTATGTGTGCCGGAAAATTTTTGTAGAGAAGTGTTAGCATTGTGTCATGAGCAGGTGTCAGGACATTTAGGTGCAACTAAGTCAAAGGATACAGTCTTTAGGTGTTACTCTTCGTCAAATGATTATCACGATATTGAAAATTATGTTCAAACTTTCGATAATCAAAATGTAGATAGTAATTGGGATAGGTTTAAGGTCCCTCTAAGTTTGATATCCACAATTTCGGAATGCTTTTCCATGATAAATCTGATTGCGATCGGTCCCATCCAAACTAGGAGTAAAAAAGAATAAATACTTTATTGCTTCCATTCGCCCAGCTTCTAGCTCCCCTGATGCTATTTCGGTGGAAAACATGATTTCCACATCCATTATTAATGTTGCGGATGTCAATACTCGAAAGTATCCTGAATTGACAATGAAAATCTGGTGTCGATATTTTGAAAATCCAAACAGAAATAGTTTTCTTAATGGCATTGCTTTTAAATTCAATCATACTAGGCTGGGGAATTCTGTTGAATTAACGAATGTGGTTCGAAAAGTTGATTGGGTAAATTTTGTCTGGCCTCTTTATTTAAAAGATGGTCAGACTGAATGGATACAGTCATTAAATGAAATGAAATATCTTAAAGCTCAAAAGTATTGTTTCATGGGTGGTAAAAGTTGTTATACAGTTTTTCATATTGATTTTGGGGGTACGTCTCTCTGGTATCTTATCTTACGTTGGAAGAAACTAGTTAAAGAGCGCAAGCATGATACAGAGGATTGCTTGCCAGATAAAGGAACTGAAGGACGCAGAATGTTTTTGGGTAAGGAAAAGTTTAATCGTGATCGTTTTGAAAAGCGCTTTGATGACGAAATGAAAGTAGAAAGTTTCAACTTAACATGTTTGCGAGAACCTAGTTTTGTGAAACCTGTTTTAGTTAAACACAAGGATGGTTGGGGAATGAGAAAGTCAAGTCCTAATTTTACTGTTAATGAAATCCGAAAGCGTGTTGGTAGGTGCAGAGTTCTGGGTGGTCTGGAATTGTTTATCTGTCCATACATTGATGATATTGTGCTATTTTTACTTACATGGGAGTGTCGCATGAAAGATATTCATGAGATTCGGAAGCTTTTGTTAGATGCTAGCTTAACAGGGAAACCTACAAAGTGTAAGTTTGGACGGGATAATGGGAGGTTTTTAGGTCATGAGGTCCTCCAGTAACGTAAAAATAAAAGCTATTCAGGAATTCCCAACGACCTCAACTAAGACACAAATAAGGTCATTTCTGGGAATGACAGGCTACTATTCTCGTTATATAAAGGATTATGCAGTAATTGCGGTCCCTCTAACTAATATCTTGAAAGGGAAGGTAAAAAGAGAAAAGATAGATTGGAGGGAGGATTGTGAAAGGCTTTTCAGGAATTAAAAGGGAAGTTGACCCAGAGTCCGGTTTTTTATACCCCTGATTATAGCCAAGAGTTTATTGTTCAGACCGACGCTAGTTTATATGGTGCGGGTAGTTCTGTCACAAGTTCGAGATGGGGAAGAGCATCCAATTTTATACTTAAGTAAGAAGTTTTCTAGGGCACAGCAGAACTGCAGCACTATTGAACGTGAATTAGCAGAGATTGTGTACGGTCTTAAAAAACTGAACCATTATCTGGATGGGCAGCGGTTTGTGGTACAAACAGATCACAACCCGTTGACGTATCATAAAACAATGATGGGGGGAAATGCCAGATTGACTAGGTGGGCATTATAGCTGCAGGCATACAATTTTGAGGTCAAACATAGGCGGGGAAAGCTTCACGGGAATGCCGATGGTTTGAGCAGAACTGAGTAGTAGCGTTTTGTAAATATTAAGTTTCAGTCATTGGTTTCACTCATTTACGTATATTGTGTTTTATGTAGCATTCATTACAAAAAGCTACCTATTGCAGCCATTCGGAGGAAAGCGATTTCAAAAAATTTTGGTATATTTTCATCAATCATGACCCCCAGAGCCCGAAATCACCCTCTGTTCAAAATTTCATATCTATATATATATATATATCTGATCTTTGTCACACTGTAACTCTCGTATTTATGATCCGATTTAGATGCACCTTCGTGTATACATAGTGCATACTAATGCCTCGACCGAGTTCGTTGGCCAGCTTCATCCGCCATCTTGTTTCGAAATGGCGGCCATTTAAATTAAAAAAAAATTAAAACTTGAAATGTAGTACCAAAAAATTGCAAATTGAAAAATATTTTTTTAATGTTTTTGACCTTTATACAAAGATTCCGGAGCATTTTTTGTTTCGTCTATATCTTAAAAAATGACTGAGTTGTAGCACTTTGAATTTCTAGCTTCGCTGACATTTTGAAACGACCTGATTTTTGTCACGCGATAACAGGCGTATTTACGAATCGATATGGATGTACCTTGGTGTATACATAATGCGTACCAATGTCTCGACCGAGTTCGTTGGCCAGCTTCATCCGCCATTTTGTTTCAAAATGGCGGCCATTTAAATTTAAAAAAAATAAAATTTTAAATGTGGTACCAAAAAATTGAAAATTAAAAAGTATTTTTTTCTTATGTGTTTGACCTTGATACAAAGATCATGGAATAGTTTTGTTTTCGTCTATATCTTAAAAAATGGCTGAATTATAGCACTTTGAATTTCTATTGTGGCTGACATTTTGAAACAACCTGATTTTTGTCACGCGATAACAGGCGTATTTATGAACAGATTTGGATGTACCTTGGTGTATACATAATACGTACCAATGTCTCGACCGAGTTCGTTCACCAGCATCATCCGCCATCTTGTTTCAAAATGGCGGCCATTTAAAGTTTTTTTAAAATTTTTAAATTTAAAATGAGGTACCAAAAAATTAGAAAATGGAAAAGATTTTTCTTGTATGTGTTTTACCTTAATACAAAGATTCCGGAACAGTTTTTGTTTCGTCTATATCTAAAAAAATGGCTGAGTTATAGCATTTTGAACTTCTATTGTGGCTGACATTTTGAAACGACCTGATTTTTGTCACGCGATAACAGGCGTATTCATGAACCGATTTGGATGTAACTTGGTGTGTACATAGTACATACTAATGTCTCGACCGAGTTCGTTGGCCAGTTTCATTCGTCATCTTGTTTCAAAAGGGTAGCCATTTAAAAAAAAATTTAATTTTAAATTTTAAATGAGTTATCAAAAAATTGAAAAATGAAAAAGATTTTTTTTATGTGTTTGACCTTGATACAAAGATTCCGGAGCAGTTTTTGTTTCGTGTATATCTTAAAAAGTGGTTTAATTATAGCACTTTGAATTTCTAGCATGGCTGACATTTCGAAACGATCTGATATTTGTCACGTGATAACACGCGCATTTATTAACCTAGTTCGATGTAAGAAGGCATGTGGATAGTATATCGTAATGTCTCGACCAAGTTCGTTGGCTAGCTTCATCAGCCATTTTGTTTCAAAATGAAGGCCATTAAATTAAATAAAAAATTATATTTAAAGTGAGGTGCAAAAAAATTAGAAATTGAAAAAGGTTTCTTTCTAAAGTATTTGACCATGAGGTGATATTGACCATAATTTGATATAAGGATTCCGGAGCATTTTTTGTTTTGTCATTATCTTAAAAAATGGCTCAGATATAGCAGTTTCAATTTCTAATGTGGGTGACATTTTTAAAAATCTGATTTTTTGCCTGCGACAGCACTCGTATATATCAACCGATTCCGATGTGAGTGAGCATGTGCACAGGAATTACTAAGGTCTCGACCAAGTCCACTCGTTAGCCTCATCTATCATGTTGTCTTAAAATGGCAGGAACTTCAAGATATCGCCAAATTTGGCAACCAAATATAAGTTACTTTAAATAAAAGCAGCTTGGATAAAGCTGACTAATTTCGCGAAATTCTCATTCATAAGGATTTAGTATTGATAAAAATTAGTATTGAATCTCCTATAATCGGTTTCCACTAAATTCAGCTTCGTGTGGTTTATATAATATAAGCTTGCTTTTAAAAAATAAGGAATATGAAAGCTACCTCTTCCTCCCGGCACTGGCCGGAAGGACTTTTTTTTTGTAATTGTATATATTTTGTATCATTCAGTATTGTATAGAATTTTCTTTATATCACTTGTTCAGGCATCGCACTGTGTCATTTGTTGAGCTCAGATGAATATCTCGTCTTTTTTAGTGAATTTCGTTTTCATTGTTTGAATTTAGAATTTAAAAGTAAAATCTAGGATGGTGTATCTTAAAACTGAGTACGCGTGCGAAGTATGAACCACTTCCATAGAAGTTTGAAGTGTTTTGACCTGTCAAATTTAGTGTGTTGGGAGTTAGGGGCTCAGTGCCGTATTCCAGATCTGCATTTTCATAGGTGTATGCACCGTAGGAAAATACTTTAGGGGGAAGTAGCTGTAATAGCGTCAGACGAAGTGGAAGTACTTTCTTTCATCGAATGTCGACGGAGAAAACGAGTTCAGCGAATAGCGTCCGACGAAGTCGAAATTCTTTCTTTCATCGAATGCCGACGGTGAAAACGAGTTCATCGAATTCCCGGTAGAGATCTCCCGAACTGGCGGAGAGAGCTGAGATGAAAGGAAGTGAAGTCAGATACGGCGGGAATGGTGGCGACAAAGGTCGTTTTTCTAAAGAGCTCGGTGTGAGCCGAAGGAGTTTGTTATTGTTTTAATAACGTTGTGATGGTGATTTTAAGAATAAGACTGAAATGTGGCTTGTAAACTCCACTAATGAAATCTGTATAGTCATTTTCTGTGTAGATATGTAAATAGTTTTTGTTTATTAAAAATTGTTACGTTTTAATATTGAATTGCGAGTTTATTCAATGATTGGGCTGTTGTGGAGATTTTTTATTAAAGTGAAGATATTACACCCTGTATAATAACCTGTAGCATTTATACACATCACTTACTAAGCAAAAATTTAGCTAAATGCGCATATCATAAATGAAATCGCATTTCCAGCCCTTATAGCTAATAGACAGTACACTTCAAATAAGTACTCTGCCCGAATGTTTGCGTGTCCCTGTAAATGAACGATAAATGCTATGCACACCATGCTATACAACAAGCATCTTATAGTAAGCCTCAGTAATGTATATCATTTCCATTATATTTGAAATAGTGTAACAGAACTAAAATACGCTGCAAACACTCCCCGTAGACTATTATGTAACGGAAATGTGAAGAATATTTTTTTATTGTAAGATGCAAAATTCTACTGTTCATACAACTATATCCAAACCCACGTTGTGTAGTTTTTTACAAAGTCTTATTATTTTTTTAGCAACTTTTTTTTTAATAATACAGTTACTAATTCATATATTTATTGTACGGAACCGTCTGTACACGAGTAATATTCGCACTTGACCGCACTTGACAACAGTTAAAAATTCTACTGTTTAGTAGAATTAATTCAAATTTAAGAAATTTCGTTTTGATTCCAATAATAAAGTTAAACACACTATTTCTGAATCTTAAAAATTTTCCTATATGATAACACTAGCTAATCAGCAAAATATCATGCGGTTTTGCGATGTGCTCGACAAAAGATTGCCAAGTGATCAAATGATTAAAATCTAGTATGGAAAAACTTCTAAATTGATTCAGTAGTATTCTGGACAGGATGGTCGAGAGGCAGTTTGCCAAGCAGAACAAGAAGCCTTTCCGCCTGGACGAAAAGTAGTCGGGTTAGGACATTCGATCGAAGTTCAGCTAGGAATTATTTGCAGCTATGGAAACTGCCGTCACTTTTCCAGCCAACAACAACAGCGAAAAATAGTAACTCTGAGAGCGTGCATTGTGTTTTATGCAATTGCGTGCATGAATATAGAGAAAAGTCTAAATACCCGAGTGAACTTCATTCTCATCCAATCAGTTAACAAAATGACAGTAAGTAACCGCGCATGAAAGAAAAAGTGAAAATGAGCACAAAAAAGTCCCGAAAACATCATAGAACGCGTCCCGAAAAAGTAAAAAAACTTGACTTAAGAGAGAAAGCGATCATTCGAAATGAAATGTTCTTAATACAGGTAAAGATACTAGGTGCGTACAATAATGGAGTTTTGAGATGTGACGTACTAGAAAAAAGTATTTTACCTTAAAGATAAGTAAATAAAATAGAAAAAAATAAGAAATTTGAAGTATACTATACAATCCCTCCTCCACCCCTTCCAAAAAAATATGACTTTCAGATCTTAAAGTCTATAAGAACAGAACTGTACTCTCTTATATGACAAACATTTGCAAAACATCATAATATTAGCAAGTTTCTAACATTGTACCAAATCTGTACAAGTACCTAACTCTTCAATTAAAATAATAAAACTTTGTAAAAAGTCACCGTAAAATAAAAACAATACATAGGACGCGTTTCGAGCTAAAAATATAACAGCTCGTCATCAGCTACAATAAACACGTGTCCGTAAGGGGACAAGGTCAAAAATGAACTGAAAGGTAGACAATGTTGCAAAGAATGCGACAGATGGCGCTAGCTGAAAGGAGCACATGCAGAAGAGAAAATTGTTGCCAAAAAGATAGAAAAGAAATTGATAGGGAAAAAATGGAAATAAAAGAAATAAAATTAAAATTAAATAAAAGAAGTTAATTAAAAATATAAATAATAATAATAAATAAAGAAATATAAAAGAATAAAACAAGAAAAAACCAAAAGATTTTTTTTATATACAAAATAAAAAGAAAGGAAGCAAGAGGCGAGGGAAAAGAATTTCAAAAGTAATTTCCACGCTGGAGATAGAGAAGGAGATGATGGGAGATCATTGACCAGATTAGCAGAATTTTTAGAAATAAAATATGCTTCATGAAAATCCAAGTGAGAGGAGAGGCAGGGGAAGAAATAATTTTGGCCGTGGGGAAATTGAAACAATGACTGGAAGACCAACAGTGAGAAGCAATCGAATATTTAGAGATTTCTTGATTTGCAATATACCTCTGATGCTCGCCTAATCTGAATTTTAAAACTCTCTTTGTTTGAACAATATAACCTAAATTGCCAGAGCAAGGAATAAAATAAACACCCCACCGGTTCTCAGTAGGAATAGGACCTTTTAGAGAAGATAATTTAATTTTATTCATAGGTTTGAAGATAACTTTAAAATTAAAACGAGAAAGGATTTTAGCAATTTTAAAACAGAGAAGAGAATAAAAGGGCTGAACTATTATAGAGTTAAAATTAGGAGGATTATTTGAATCAGACAGAGACGTTTAGGCTTATTAAATTTATACAAAGCTTTATCAATCAAAGAGGGTTTATAACCACGAGCAAGGGCAAGAGATTTATGGTAATTAATTTCATTATTCAAAGCAGAAGAGTCAGAACAAATGCGTAACGCCTTAAAAACAAAAGTATAAAAGGACGCCAGTTTTTGTTGAGGAGGATGATTTGAAAGAGCATGAGGAGGAAGAGGTGCAGCGAAAGTTTTCTATAAACAGAGGTAGAAAACCGATCTGGGTGTTTCGAAACCAAGACGTCAAGGAAAGGAAGAGAATTATTCTCTTCGACTTCGAGAGTAAACTGAATACAAGGATCAACAGAATTAACAAGAGAAAGGAGATTAGAAAGATCCAAGTCAGAGGGAATTAAAATGAAAGTATCATCAACATACCTAAACCAGAAAGGAAATTTATATAAACTGAAGAGTTTTTCTTCAACAAAATGCATATAAATATCACATTAAAAAAATCTTTTGGTTTTTTCTTGTTTTATTCTTTTATATTTCTTTATTTATTATTATTATTTATATTTTTTAATTTACTTCTTTTATTTTATTTTAATTTTATTTCTTTTATTTCCATTTTTTCCCTATCAATTTCTCTTCTATCTTTTTGGCAACACTTTTCTCTTCTGCATGTGCTCCTTTCAGCTAGCGCCATCTGTCGCATTCTTTGCAACATTGTCTACCTTTCAGTTCATTTTTGACCTTTCCCCTTACGCACACGTGTTTACTGTAGCTGATGACGAGCTGTTATATTTTTAGTTCGAAACGCGTCCTATGTATTGTTTTATTATTTTAATTGCTTCATATCGCCAGTTTTCGGTACTGTTTCGCTACCTAGCTCTTCATTCGTAACAAATTTTAGCTATTGATATATACTACAAGGGATGTTTCGAAACTAAGTTTCGTCATTTTTTTCACACGGAAACTTTATTGCCAAAAGTAATACACCTTGGCATCACGAACCATACACCTTGCACTATTTTTCGACACAGTCGCCACCGACATTGAGACATTTGTCGTACCGTGCAATCAGTTTGAAGAAATCACTCTGTCAAACTCGGTGCCCTACGATGCAAGGAATTATCGCACAGGCTGCTCTACCTCAGCATTGTTTTGGGAAGTGATGTCCCGAGAGTGCAGTGGTGATCCAATCTCTCCTATCCGAAACGACGAATCCGATCTTGTGTGAGCCTTGCTGTGTGCCCATCGGGCTTTCACCTGTTCCCTGCATTGAAAGCCGCACTCTCGGGACATCACTCCCGAAACAATGCTGAGGTGGAGCATCTTGTGCGACAATTCCTTGCATTGCAGGGCACCGAGTTTGACCAGAGTGGTTACTTCAAACGGATTGCACGGTACGACAAATGTCTCAATGTCGGTGGCGACTATGTCGTAAAATAGTGCAAGGTATATGGTTCATGATGTCATGGTGTATTTTTTTAGCAATAAAGTTTCCGTGTGGAAAAAAAGCACGCAAAGTAGTTTTGGAACGTCCCTCGTACAACATATTCTCAAATCTTCAATACAAAACTCTAATTAAAACATCTAATTTATCTCTTAATGAACCTGTCGGTAAGAATGTATCGCAACTAGCTAATCCCGCGCAGACCATCCGCGCTAAACATCATACACCTCAGTCATATTTCCACAGCTATGCTCCAGATTGTTAACTTCAAAGTGTGAATTCAAACAGTTTTGCCTTCGCTTCCCTGGATAAGTCTATTTTGCCGTTTTGTTCTTATCTATTTCATTTTTCTTGACAAAAACCGCTTAGCTCACTTAGGAATTTATGTCCGTTTGCGGATCAGTTGCAATACGTTCACTAATGTGGGCTAATAAGTTCGCTAATTTTTAAACATAATCTTCCGTAATTAGGTCCATTGTCAATTGGCGTGTTTTAGCTAATAAGATTTGGTCAATGAATTTGGTTGTTAATAGCCTTTAATGATATCCAACCCAAACTGAAATTAAGCCATATTGTTGCTAATATCTTATGGGGATATTTCTAAACTATACCGTCAACCACTTTTGCATGTAAAAACTATCGCCAAACTTTAATGTCCAATAAAAAAATGGACGCCAGTTGAAACGGTTGAAAGTAATCTATTGTACTAATGCATTACCACATTTTTTCAATGTTTCTTCTCTGTTAATATCACTGCTAAATGACGTAATTGTTATTTAATTAACGAAAAAATAGTAGATAATTAAAACATTATTAAAAATACAAATAAATGGCAAATTAAAAATCACTTCCTGACATACAAATACATGCAATGAATCTGACGTTAAATGAATGTGACGTCACGGTCATACATTTTTGGGTACTTTTATGATAGCCGGGTGCAAATCTCGCCAATAGCGTTATTTTTTACGTCAGTAGCAAATTAATTTTTCGCTTGTGTAAATTGGAAACATTGCTTTGTTGTTGAAAAAAAATTTTGCTTTATTATTTCTCAATGATTTTTTTTAAGTAAATGAGTGAAAGACATTTATTTTAAACTAGTAGAACTACCCGGCTTTGCACGTGTCAAACATGGGGAGCTTTCAGGGTAAGATAAATTAAAATGAACTAATACGGTAATCACAATAATGGAGCTTTGTGCATTCCCGTCCACAAATCGTTGAAAAGATAATCAGAAAACAGGACATTATGGAATCGCAACCATAGTACAATCCCTCAGCCTTAAAAATCTGAATGCGCGTTTTCTTTGGCGGGTGTAACAGAAAAATATATGATTTTATTGGCAATACGAAAAAAGAAAATCAACCAAATGGCGTAGTATTTAGGGAAATTTTTGTTTGTGTGGCATCTATCTACATTATATAGCTAAAATATGCCGGTGAGTAACGCTCACATCATACTGATGATGGAAATGACCTAACTCAAATTGTGCTTTTCCTTCAATATTTTTTAATTTCTAGACATCGCATAATTTCATTTTTTACACTGTGGAATAGAAGAAAGTACTTTCAAATGCAATTTGTTTGAAAATTGTGTGTCAATTTTTTGACTTTTAATGGTTTTTAAAGTAATATTCAAGCATAGATATTTCTAAATCTGCATGCAATTCAATTGCGAAAGATGAACCCGTGTGCTCTTAATGCAATATTATAAAGAAAAGACATGTCCATGAGTAACGCTGGAATCATATTATTGATGACAAATACCTAATCCATAAATTTCACTTTTTCTGTAATTTTTTTAACCTCTAAACACCGCACTTTAAATTTTCCCCAAGTCGAATAGAAAACAAAAAGTACTTTCACTGTTTTTGTTTAAAAAGTGTATCTGAATTTACTGATTTTTTAAAGATTTTAAGGTAATTTTCAAGCATGAATGTTCTTTAAACATGTCTTCAACTCAGTTACAAAAGATTAACCCGAGTGCTCTTAAAACATTGTAAATAATTCACCATTTATTTTTTTCCGTGTAATTTACCCTAAGTATTTGGCAAATAAAATTTAAACTCCACAAAAGGAAAAAACACGAATTTAACAGATATGAAATCTAACTAAACTAAATAATCTATCTATATAATAAATGTCAAATGCATATGTGCGTCATGCTGGCGTCATTTTGCTAAAGATAACACTTGACGATGAAAGTTCCGTTTTGCAGTTTTCGCTACTGCAAATATTTTAGTTTGTAAACGTCACATATTTTTAATTTTTACACTGTCGCCTAGAGAAAAAATGTGCTTTTAAATGAAATTTGTTTGAAAACTGTGTCTCAATTTATTTTGAGATAATTTTTGTAGTTACTAATATCATTTCTGTAATGGTGGTAATAGTCGAAAACAGTAGATTACTGTATCTTTTTGTTGCCATTTTTTCATAACAACTAAAAAAATTGTAATTAAAATATATGCTATGTCAAGAATATCGTTTGCTTTAGAAACCGGCGACTTTTGATATTATTTCGCTTTCATTTATCAATTAAAGGACTTTTAGTTTATTGCAAACTTACTTTATAAACGATACAACACTTTCTGTTTACAAAAATATATTTAAAAATATATCTGTGTGACTTTATTTTCTTCCCATTTACTTAATACGTATCGAAAAGCTGAAAGAATGCAATTTTATTAATCTGTGTGTGTGTAATAATATTTTCCGAATTTTCAAAAAGTATAAATCAGTTATAAATCAATTATGAAACATGGAGTTATTATAAACAAACCAATGAAAGCATATGAATCATTAGATACACGATTTGTTTTGCCGAGTTTCTTGAATGACGACATCGATTTTTGCTGGGTTTGTGTATAATTCCGCGTCAGTTACGTCATATGCATACTTTTCTATAGATGTTGTTTAAGGCTGGATCGTAAAAGTGGAATGTTTTAGCGGATGTAAATACCATTTTACATTAAAAAAAAAAACTTAAAAATAGCGTAGTTGAAATCACACACTGATAAAACGCGGTGTTTAACAAAAATTTAAAGTATCTTTATAGAAGAGCAGTGATATACAGTGTGCATGCTCAGACCGGAAGTCTTTGTCAGAAAAATAGCAATTCATATTACAGAACTTGGTGATTCTTGTCTGTATGAATTCTCTTCGCCGAGTTAGACAAGCAAGCAAAGATGATTTGGCAATAATTCAGGTTTAAAATAATGTCAGATTCGCCCAGTTTTTGTACGAAATACTCTCGACGACTAATCACATTTTATTGCTATTCTTTAAGACATTCTAGTATAATTTTTATCAAAATAATTAATGTAATTTTTCATAATTTTCAGTTAACCCGAGATGTAAATATAACGCCTTACTTACAATGAAAATATATATATAATTTATCTATGTTAAAAACTACAAACGTATCTGTACGTAACTCCGACATCATTTTGCGAACAACAACAACAGACTACCAAATTTAGCTTATAATGCATTAAAAACAAAAACAAATTAAATTTCTAAACATCGCACATTTTCATTTTTACACCGTCGAATAGAGGAATGTACTTTTAAATGCAATTTGTTTAGAAACTATATCGTAATTTGTTTGAAAACTATATCGCAATTTAATGATTATTTTATTGTTTATAAAAAATATTTCAAACATGATTTTTTTTTTCAAATCTATCTCTATCGCAAGCAGACCATTGCGAAAGATAAATCCGTTTGCACGTAAATTAATATAAATAGCTCATTTGTTTCCAGCTTATATTCTAACAAAAGTAAAACATCCATTAATCAAAAAGTAAAAAAAAATAATAAAAAAATATAAATAAAAATCAAATTTAAGACATGTAATCAAATTTTGCGCTTAAAATACTGAAATGAACAGAATCAAAAAGACTTATTGTAAATAGGTATCTTTGGCGATTTCTTCGTCTGTTAAATCCTGACGCGGGACCAATATGAAAGTATCGCTTTTAATACACTTCAAAGCTTTATTTAAACGCATTATTTCTGTTTATCATATAATTATGATTTTTAGTATTGTTAATCGGCTTTATAAAAAAATATGTGTTAAATGAAAAAAATCTATTAAAGGTAGGAATAAAAAAAAAAGCACGTAGATCCGTGTGAGGCTTTCTCAATCTCAACGAAATCTTTGAGATTATTTGTTGATACGTTTTTTCATTAACTGTAATTTTTTTAATCAAACAATACGTTTTAATGATATATAAGTATACTACATCAAAAGCCGCTTGCAGAACCTTTCGAAAAACACCTCATTCACCGTTGCGCCTTTAGTATGTGCAGAGGAAAAATGATGTTGACATCAGAAATAATACATATACTAGTTTTCACCTATATTCTGTAACCCGGGAAGCCTGGGTTCATCCCCTAGTCTATATTATAAAGGACAAACTTATCTGTGCGTAACGCTGGCGTCATTTTGCGAATGGCAACACTTGATGGTGAAATTTCTGTTTTGCAATTTTTACTACTGCAAATTTTTTAACTTCTAAACGTCGCATATTTTCAATTTTTACGCCGTGGTATAGGGGGAAAATGTATGTTTAAATGCAATTTGTTTGAAAGCTCTATCTCAATTTATTTTTGAGTTATTAATTTTTTTTGTAGTTTTTAATGTATTTCTGTAATGGTGGCAACTGAAGTACTCCATTTCTGTAGAAAGTAATGCGAAAATAGTCACAGAGTAAAGAAAAATAATAGAGATAAGTGTAGTGGCTAGGCGTGACGCCGCAACGCAACCCTAAAATCCTTTACCTTCCGCACAAACACAACCACGTAGTAATTAATGTATTTAAATTCGTCTTATTAATGCAAAATCCCTCCTTTGTGAAATGCTATTTCAGAAGCTTAAACATAAACAGATTACTTTCATTTAGAGAAATTCACGGGTGATGTCAAAGAATTCGGTCCCTGTTCCTCGTGCTTGTACATATAAAATGCAAAATAGGAACTTTGTTCCGGCTGCTTACAACTGGAGTTCTACTGAACGGATTATCATGAGACTTTCATTGTTAGTTAGATAATTTTTCAGGGAAGGTTTTAGTATGTAACAAATTGTTTTACGTTGCTTAGCCATATAATTATGGAGGGAATGCAATAATCAGGTCAACTCGATTATGAACGATTGGCCTTTCTAAAAAGATTCCGCTGAATGGATTTCCTTGGAACGTGCACTGTTAGTTAGATAAAATTACAGGGATGATTTTAGTATATTGCATATAGTCACCTACACTGTAAAAAAAAAAAATGCGGAGTTACTAATTTTTTTTATTGGAAACTGGGATTCCTAGAACTTTTTATGCAACGGCAACAACAAAAATTTACGTAACAGATATACTTTTGCACCGTAAATCAAAATATCTGTAAGGCTACTAATATTTTTTTAGGAAACTGGGATGCCTAGAACTTTTTATGTAACCGCAACCCGGGTTACAGATAAATTTTTAGTAAAATTACTATAATTTTAGTAGATTCTTTTGTAAAGCTATAGACTTCTGTAGCTTTACAAAAACTAGTTTTGTAGATTGATATCTTTTTTTGTATAGTGTACAGATAAAATTTTAGTAAGCATACAGATTTCTGTAACTTTAAGTCTGTAGAATTACAGATTTTATTTTACTGTGTAGTTATAAAATTATAGAAGACAGTTTTATAATCAGTCGAACCCAATTATGAGCGATTAGCCCTTTTAAAAAGTTAGATACTTTTTCAGGGATGATTTTAATATATGGCATATCATTCTACCATTATTTACCAAATCCTACTGTAACCGATCAACCAAAAGAAATTGGTCCTTAACAGCCCAAATCTTGTCTGAAGAATTAGAAAATATAATAGCGCAGTGGCGTTAGGATCTTTTTCCGCCATGCGGAAGGACATTCCAGGTGCATAGGTCCATATTGTTTTAAAATGTAAGATCAAATTAGCTGATATATTTCGTTTGATTCAAGATTCGTTGGGAGGAACCGACCAGCGTAACGGGCGAAACCTGCTAGTCAGATTCATAAAGGTTTCTATAATTAGTAATAAAATTCACGATTAACCGCTCGCTAATAGGAAAGTAACAAAAATACTTTTTGATGTAGTTATTGGGCGTTCTAAAAATGAATGTAAAAAAAAAAAAAATTATTAGTGCACTGTAAAAAAAAATCTGTAGTTCTACAGATGTAAAAATACATGCTTACTAAACTTTCACCTGTAACTGTACGAAAAAAGCTGCAAATCTACAAAACTAGTTTTTGTAAAGCTACAAAAATCTGTAACTTTACAAATGAATCTGCTAAAATTTCAGTAATCTTACTAAACTTTTATTTGTAACCCTGGCTGCAGTTACATGAAAAGTTCTCGGAATCCCAGTTTCCAAAAAAATTCTTAGTAACCTTACAGATTTTTTGATTTTCGGCGCAAAAGTGTGTCTGTTACATGAAATTTTGTTGTTGACGTTACATGAAAAGTTCTAGGAATCCCAGTTTCCTAGAAAAACTTTAGTAACTTCACAGATTTTTTTTTACAGTGTGCTCTAAATGAAAACGTTTTTAATTTATGTTCTGTTAACTTGTAGTATAGCATATCGGGAACCTTTAACACGGGTATCCGTGGATGGATTGCTTGAATATTTTTAAACGAAAACTCATATTTTCATTCATAAAAACTAAATCTGCAGCAATTAATATAAAAATGACGTCAATTTTTAGAAGCTTGCAATCTTCATGTTTTGTTTACAAAGAGAAAGATCTAACTCTAAGAAAACAGTTGGTATGTTTCATTTTCTACTTAATAGACCGAGAGCCGGCAGTACAGACAATCACCTCATCGAGTTCACGACTGAAATTCCAGAATTAGTTAAAACTTGATACTTAAAACGCAATCGGACTGGCAAAAGTCATATCTTAGTGGAAAACACCTGAAAACCTGATTTTAGCTGTCAACTCGTAGGTTCACCATTATGTTTTCCTGCACCCGAAAGTATGAAAACATGGAGGACTGAGAGCAGGAAAACGCAACAACAAACGTACGAGTCAACCGCTAAAATCGGGTTTTCGAGTGCTTTCCCCCAAGATATGACTTGGCAGACCGGTTGCATTTTAATATGCGTATCGAGTTTTAACTTTGGGAGTTGCAGCCGTGAACTCGATGAGGTGATTGTCTGTGCTGCCGGCTCCCGGTCTATAATATAAATCGATGAAAAATCTTATTTCATATAATCGTATGTAATATAAAACGTAGAATGTTATCACTAATAAAAATTATTAAATTATTTACCTAACTGGTATAATTAAAGATATAGCATTCCAACGAAATTAGAAATGAAACATAGCAACATGTTTTTAGGATCAGTTTGACATCATATTAATTGATAGTGATGTGAGTATTTCATTGAAAGTGACGCCGTATTTAGTCATTTGTTTTTCTGATTTTTTTTTTCTTGAAATAGAAATGTCTATATTATAATAGGTGTTTTAACTTCAATTATATTTAAGAGGAGGTTTTACGTTTTTTCAAAGCACTTCAAGTTTTTATTAAAAATATGAAAATTGTTCATTTTTTGCTTAGAAGGGCGTCGCAGAATATAGCAAGAGAGTCTGAATTTTTATTGGCTTATAAAAAGAAAGTACACGTATTATCATTCTTTTTAAGTTATTGTATCGTTTTTTAGGGTGTGGCAACACGAAAAGAATGACTGAAATAGAAAATTTTAAAAAAGAAAAATTTAATGTTCTTAATAGAAAAAATTTAATCTTTAATGTTAAATTAGTGAAGATGGTTAGAAAAAGGAGGTAAAGAGTAGTTTGATATTTTTTTTTTAATTTGTAGTGACCTATTCCATGCTCTAAAATGTATGGCTATCAAGTTTCGTGCAAAACTATCCTTTATAGATAGGTTCTGTCATCACATGTTTTACGATCTACGTTCCACTCAATGCCAACTAACGAATAGCGTGGTACTAAAAGAAATATAAAAGAAGTTGTGTGTCGTGAAATGTCGGGATATTATGAAATGTTGGTGACACCCCGCAAAGTGGTTATGCGGGACACAGATTAACATACAAGATGGGACACTTCCATAGAGCGTAATGGAAATGCGATTGCGATCGTAGCGTGACAATGGGGAAGAAATTCCCCATAATTCTAATCTAAAACAAGGGGAAATTTTCGGCTTGAATGCTACATATCAAAAGCAATGGTGTAATATAAAAATATACGAAATATTGCATTCTACAAGTCCCAGAAAATTTCATAAATATTTGGTAGGAAAATTTTTATAGCCGATGTTTTATTAATTTATGAAGTTTAACGTATTAAGCAATCGATACAATAATCTTTTAAACTTTGCGCATTTTCACTTTCTTACAGATAAAATAAAATATTTTTTTAATGTAAATAATGAACAATCAATTCAATAATATTTATAGTATTAACATATAAGAAATAATAATAAAATTACAGTTGGGGAAAAGTTCCTTTCGACAAATTTTTAGAATTACATAAATTTAAAAGTTAAAAATAAGTAGAGGTACTGACATTGCACTCAATAAAATTTTATTCGATATGAATAAATGAACACAATACCTGAATTTGATTTTTTGCAATTTTATCTCATAAACTTACATATCTACGTTCTTAACAGAATTTTCTAGGGTTTTTCTTTTATATTATTACTCTAATTATTATTTTGTAAGTTAAAGGTGAATGATACAAGTACTATAAAAAAAATAAAAAAAATAGGAAATTGCACGTCAAAAGTGGCAAATGATGTGCGCTCGTACTATTACAAGTTTTATAAATATTTTTTGCACCGCATATTGTACTGAATGTATATTTTAGAGCACTTCATAAGTGCCTATCAATTTCATTTTGTTCGAAAGACTGTAACATCATTAAAATGCACTTGAAATAATTTTTTCCCATTGGCCGTCATGTAACGGAAAACTTTTGACTGTCCCTGTCATTAAACTATACATCCAATTTTCATAAAATTTGAAATGACTCGACAAAATTTTGCGACAATTATATATTTAAAATTTCAGACCATTCGGTTGAATATAGTTTTTGCTCTGTTTATATGCGGACGGACGAACGGAGACAGACAGATGGACCGAACGACGACTATAGGTGCTACGTATTTATATAATTACGAACGCATCTAAAAAGCAGCTAAATAAAAGCATAAATATAATATCGTCTGCCTCTGCTTCGTTTTAGGAAAGAATAGATATTCAAAAGATAGAGCGTAAACATGTTTCATCAACATGGGTAAATTTCGGAGGCTTGTTAATTCTTCCCCCTTGTCCGTAGTGACTGTTGCCATTACAGATTTTGCCGTAAATGTCCCATCTTGTATGTTAATCTATGATGCGGGACAGGTGCTGAAGGCCTTGCAAAGCGGGAAATCCCGCGTAAATTGGGACACCTGCCAACACTGCTTGCAACATTAATTTTGCTAGTAGATCAAACCCTGGTTTCCACATTTTCAGAATATTGGTGAAAAGCTTTTTTTATTTAAAATTGAAAACTCTAACATTTTTTTTTTTTACATGCAATATATTTTTTAGATCGCCCACTAACGCCAAAAAGTTTTTTTTATGAAAAATATTAATTATTCAATCAAATGAAGTTTTGAAATTAATCAAAAACCTATATTTTGGTATTAGACTCATTTCAGGAGTTAATCGCAGATTTTGCTACTGCTTGCAACATTGATGCTTCTGATCATTTCAGTGCTTTAAGTGCGTAATTCAATTACATATTAAATTTGCATTCTATATATATTATTTTATTTTATTATTTATAGAGGAGGGTTTAATTTTTCTACGGCATATTAACCGGAAATAAATGCTGAAATCTTTGCATTGTTTTAAGGACAAACGGATTAATCTTTCGTAATCCAGGTGCACGCGATCGGGATAAATTTAAAAATAATTGATGTTTGAAACTTATTTTTAAAACCATAGACAATCAGGAAACTGAGATACACTTTCCAAACCCATTATATTTCAAAGTTATTTTTTTTCTATTTGCCGGTGTAAAATTTTTAATTATTTGATTACATGTTAATTTTGTGCTTTTTAACTATTATTTTACTTATTTATTTTATGAAGATTTAATTTCGTTATGGAATATTATCCGGAGACAAATGCTAAACAATATTTATAGTTTTGTGTGAAATTGTTTATTATTATTTCGTAATGGTGACAGCACGCGATCAATAATTAAAAAAATGTGCTTGAAAAGTATTTAAAAAACAGTAATAAAAGTATCAATTAAGATACAGATTTTTAAAAAATTGCATTTCAAAGTATTTTTTTTTCTTATACAATAGTGTAAAAATGAAAATGTACAATCTTTAGAAGTTTAAAAAATTCAAATAGCGAAATTTCATCGGCAAGTTTTGCCATTCGCAAAATGACATCAGCGTTACGCACAGATACGTTTGTCTTTTATAATATAGATATCACAATAGGGAAAGGTGGGGTAATAAGAAGCAAAAACAAATCTTTATTTTATTTTTTTATTTATTTAATTTTTAATTTTTCAATTTTTTTTTTCTTTGATGAGAAAATGTTTTTTTTTAATAAATACACAACTTTTACCAACTTAAATGAATGAGTAACATTTTCCCGAAATTTCTAAGTAAATTTTTTATGCTTTAAAAGAAAATTCAAATTTTCGAAGATCTTCTGTTACTTAGATTCTGTTACTGTGCTCTCTGCAAAAGTTGAAATCATTGCAAAACATAAAAAAGTACAAGAAATCCCGAAAATTGAAATGAAATTTTAAAATATTAGAAATAGTGTGGGGTAATGCAAAATTAAAAAAATTATTATGCCATACCAGCTCAGATAAAATATAGACCTTGGAGCCGACAGCACAGACAATCACCTCATTGAGTTCACGAATGAAATTCTAGGATTAGTTAAATCTTGATTCGCATATTAAAACGCAATCGGTCTGCCAAGTCATATCTTGGTGGAAAACACCTGAAAATCCGATTTTAGCGGCTAACTCGTAGGTTTACCATTATGATTTCCTGCACCCAAACGTATGAAAACATGGAGGATTGGGAGCAGGAAAACACAATGGTAAACCCACGAGTCAGTCGCTAAAATCGGGTTTTCCACCAAGATATGACTTGGCAGACCGATTGCGTTTTAATATGCGAATCAGGATTTAACTAATCCTATAATTTCATCCGTGAACTCGATGAGGTAATTGTGTGTGGTGCCGGCTCCCGTTCAAATAGATATTATTCCGTAGTTGGATAAACACAGGTAAGGTTAGCTTCAAACAAAAGTGATACAGGTTTTGGATGCGACTACGAACATTTTCCTAGAAAAACAACTGCAGGAATTTTTACCATTGTCCTGAGTGAAACTCGTCAACCAGGTTCTACATGTAAATCATGACAACTTTTTATTGGACAGGCAAAAGTAAGTTAAAGGTAAAAACATTTTTTAACATTTCAATCATTAACATTTTTAGTATACTTTAAAAACATAGAAATTAAAAGTGCACTCTTGTCCCGTATCTCATTACCCGACATTTTCTTATTACTTTAACGATTTTGCCTTAAGCGGACTCGAATGCATGTAATATTTTATTAATGTATGTCTATTAAGACGATAAAAAATAGTTAAAAATTAAACATTTTTCTATGGAAAAATGCAAAAAAAAAAAAAAAGCAAACACAGAAAAAAGTAAATTTTTATGTAAAAAGTTAAGAAAACTTACTCTGGAACAAAAAACAAGAATAGAAATACTGTACATTAACGACGTAAGGTTGAAGCCCAGATCAAGCGTATTCCCAAAAGAATGAACATTTTACGATAAAAATAATGCGCAAATCAAACTAAAACATTTGTGCACGAAATACTAATTTATTTAATTGTCTGTTAAAAACGTTTCTGTCACAAAATACACAATATGAACTTTAAAAAGCTCATCGTTTTACTTAAAAGGCGACGAAAATAATAAAATACATGTTACGAACTAAAAGTATACATTTTATTTAAAACTTCTTAGCACTTTTGGCCTACATTTCCCGCGATCAGCATCAGAGAATATTTTTATAATTAATTTTTAAAATATTCTCAGATGATGGGCGAGGGAAATGCAGGCCAAAAGTATATTAGGTCATATATTTCCGCGAAGATTTTCTCCCGAAACCCCATAGGGAACCGTCAACAAATTGAAAAAAACAAATATCTTTTGGATAACATTGTAAAAACTAATGTAGCAAAAGCGTTCAAACTCGAGATTATTATTAAGTGGCTTATTGTAATATACTGTGTTCATTTTTATGAGGATAGCATGTATACTCGGAGAGAAATTAAGGTTTTTATAAAAACAGTCCCAAATTTCGCCACGTTTTATGCTTATAATTTGCAGAGTTCTTAATATAAAAACAAGAAAGAAAAATCATGCGTTAAGCATAGATTATGAAACACATTCCAACGCTCCCTGAATGCTTTACAAAACTTCGTTATTTAGGGAAATAAGGTAAATAAGATAACTAAGTAAACATTTTATTAAACGCATAAAACATTTAAAAAACTGATTTCAGTAGTTACCGTCCATAGCCAAATATGTATTCCAATTCTTCTGTATTTGATTTGTAGGTTAAAATATTTATACTATATAATGGGAAAATTTAGTTTAGCAAGAAAATGCATAACAGGTTGAAATTCATCTTTCAGCAATTTATACTAATAAATGGAAACATACTTGAATACTTTTGTACAGCCCTGTAGTTTACCTAATACCTTTATTACATCCCGCTATTTAGCTAAAATTTAGTTCAAACTAAAACACTCTTAAAACTACTAAAATTACATTTCCAGAAATTATCACCCACAGACGGCCATGTATCCAACACTTTGCGTGGCCCTGTATATCATTTTATCTATATTCTACAAATATTTCTTAGTAAACTAAATTCAGTTCAGCGTAAAAATGCATAACTCCTTTAAAACCAACCTTTAATCAATTTATGCTCATACTCAGTAACCTTTACGAATTCATTTCTGTAGCCCTGTATATGAACTGTAGCATTTATACGCACTTTATAGTATGCATAAATATAGTGAAAAAAGCCCATATCATAATTAAAAATGCATTTCGAGCAATCGTTACTAATATACAGCAATTCGGATACAATATAGTATCTGAAATCTTTTCAAATACACCGCAAACAATTTCCCCTATACCACTATGAACGGAATTCTTTTATGTGGCCCTCTAAATGAACAATAACTATTCTTTGCACCGCATATTCAACAAAATGCATACTTTACTACTTAGTATACTAAGTAGTTTTAAATAAAATGTATAGTTTAAACTTGTAACTTCTATTTTATTATTTTGGTCGCCTGCCTTTTAAGTAAAAGGGTGAGCCTTTTAAAGTTCATATTGTGTATTTTGTGATTGAATCAAGGTGGAATATTGCATTTCGTCTTATGATTTTATTTTTTATTTAAAACCTTTCTGTTCAAAATTTTTAAACGTGAGAAAAGTTGCATAAATAAAAATCAGCATTCGTAAATCGACCTCAAAGGATTTAACCTTTTGAGGTTAAGTGTCGACAAATAGCCACCCAAGCTTAACATACATGATTCTATTTTTATATTCTATTTGTACTTTTTTATATTCTATTTATATTTCAAAAGTACATTTATTAGTAAATTTCTCTTGCACATGTTGTCAAAGTGCAAGTAAAAGTGTTTCTTAAAAAAAAAGTGGTGCCAACCGAATAAATTCATGTAAGATATACCTGTGCCTGGGGGGGGGGGGGATACTTCCACCGCAGAGGATTAATACTGCAAGCGTTCAAAATTTGGATAAAGCTACAAGTACCATTTGTACCTCAATATGTTACAATTTGTTACAATTCCCGAAAAAAAAATAGGATTTTCCAGTAAAATCTAGGCTTTATCATTCTTCCAGCTTTTACATTAACATACACATATACTCACAAGTATGCAAGACAGTGCAATAGAGAGAACATAGACTAATCTTACCTAAACTTATCCCATATGCTGATAGTATGAACGTCAGCGGAATTAAGATTCGAAGAGTAATACTCATCATCTTCATGGAATAATGTCAGAGCTTTCTCAAAGATGCTGCTATTTATTTAACAATGAGGTAAAAAAAAATATATATATATCTGAACCAAATTTGAACATTGAAACTATCCGCATTATCAGATTTAAACCAAAACCATTTATTAAGACACATTTTAGTGTTTAGATATCATCAGGCTTGAATTAAAATGTCAAAGGTGACATAAACACTCAGAAACCTTTTAAATATAAGCAAGACCTCACTATTCGATGTAATGGACAATCTTTTCTGAAGTAGCGACGAAAGATTAGCCATCTTGGTTTATTTATAATTCTTTCAAATGTCTACACTGATTGAGACATCTTATCTAAATAGTCTAGGGAAAATAAATATGGAGAAATTTTATACTAGTAGATCAAGTTGATACAAAATATCTTTCTCGGTGATATTTTGTATCAACACAAGATACAAAGTTTCATTAAAACAAAAAAAGAATGAAATTGCTTTACCTTAATGTAAATATGCAGTGAAAATTATTTTTTTACACTTTCCAATAAAGCTGAAAAGTGGTCATGCATTCGGTTTGTCTGTTAGTCTGTCCACGCTCTAACTCCCATAAATAGACTCCGATTTTTATGCAATTCATAAGCGTTATTTAGGGTCACCTAGGCATGTTGGGTATTGTATATGAAGTATGTGAGATTAATAGTTCATTTACAGAGACACTCAAAAGAATCCCATTACATTATGGTATATGGAGAGAAAAATCGTTTGCAGAGTACTTTAATGAGATTACACAATTTAAAATGTATTGAAACTGGTATAAATCACTGAATTTCACTACAAGATGATTACGATAGAATAGGGCATTCAAAGAATTTGTCGTTCATTTACAACAGGGACACACAAAAGAAATCAGTTACAACACTGTCTTTCAGTAATAT
Source organism: Maratus speciosus (assembly GCA_963932465.1). NCBI lineage: Eukaryota > Metazoa > Arthropoda > Arachnida > Araneae > Salticidae > Maratus > Maratus speciosus. Next base: position 29,982 of record CAWVRF010001438.1, on the reverse strand, counting down.
TTGTTGGAAGCGCATTTTAAAATTCGGTAAGGGCTTTCAAATTTAACTAATTTTTTGCAAGTTACTCGTTGTACATAAATTCTATACCTCAAATACAGGGCTGCACAAAAGAATTCACGCACCATCCTCCTTATAAGTGTAAATTGCTGAAGGGGATTTTTCAACTGAGATATATGTATTTCCTAATTGAATAAAATTTTGACATGCACGCATTTAACAGATACAAATCTATATACCATATACAGGGCTGCTTAAAGAATTCTGATAATTTTTTTATTGTAGATGGGAACAGCTGAAATTGTGTTTTCAAATGTGTTATAGGGTTGAATTACACATAATACACTGGCCTCCAAAAGTTAAGGTACAGGGACTGGATGCTTTCGATTGCATACGTTTTGTCGAATATCTACAACAATTACTGGCGAATTGTTCTTGAACTTCTGGGATGAAAAGAACATGTTTGATTTCATATTTCTTGGTGAAGATTTAGTCGGGACGACATTTAGGGGGCTAATAATAAATTTAATAATAAAAAAATATTTACGATCAGCTATGCAATAGAAAATGCTGGAAATGGTTTGTCAGTGCGTTAAATTACTATTTGAGTCTTGTTCAACGTTTGTGTGCATTTGTGTAAGCATTGCACTCATATTCGTAAAGATATTATTGTGTCTGTGGAAATTTCAAAAGTTTTTTGCTTATAGCATACAGAGTTTTCAACCAAATTTAACACAACTTTCCAAAAATTTGCCTAAGAATAGTAGCAACAGTATACTGCAATTAAAACATGAATATATTGAATATTTGATGAGATATGGGCATTTTTATGAGATAATTTTTAACTGCGCATGCGCGGAAGATTTTAAAATTTTTATTTCATAATTTAGTAGTCAGTATTTTGGGGCATCAAACATGTTCTTTTCATCCCAGAAGTTCAAGAACAAATCGCCAATAATTTTTGTAGATATTCGACAAAACGTATGCAATCAAAAGCATCCAGCCCCTGTATCTTAACTTTTGGAGGCCAGTGCATTTTAACTTATTAAACGACTAGTTTTGTTACAGCATTATTGCGTTGGAAAGTGTTTCATAATCTATGATTGACGCATGATTTTTTTTCTTTCTTGTTTATACATATTAAAATCTTTATCAAATAAATAGTAGCTTTGATGGGCAAATATTAAAGATAAATTGTAAGATAAGCTTTTGTTCTACATTTGCAGTATAATAGTATTTAGTATTTAAAAAATCGTTCACTACACGGTAAAAGAAAAAATCCCTGAAAAAAATGAAGCAAAATTGCTATCATTTTTCCGTTTTTTCACAAAAATTCCGTTTTGGTATTTCCTCGTTTTTAAGCTATAATTTTTCCGCTATTTACGACGGAAATTTTCTATTTTTAGAATTGAATATGGGCAATAAAAATATCTAAATGATAACTATATATTCTGTTGCATAATTACACAGAACAGGTATTTCATTTGAAAATTATCACACACGTTAACTTCACCGGACTCGAACCTAAGCACTCACCATTAGATATTGAATGCCCGGCCTCCTACACCACACTGTCAGAAAAGCTCGTCAATTTACACTAAATTATTCCTAATTTTTTTAACAATTAAGTTCCGTACTCCTAGAAAACATATTTTATCCATAAATTCTTCTCAAAAGTATGAAAAAGTGGAAGAAATTCCGCTCATTCCTAGCACGCATGCGCTCTAATAATACTAAAATCCGAATTTGTTTAAAAAATAAAATACCGAAAATTATATTCATTAAGATTTCTAATTTAATTAAAAAAGACAAAAAAAAAGTTTTTGTATTTAAAAATGAATAACAATTACTTCTCTCATTCATTCAAAAATATTCAAATAATTGAATAAAGTTAAATAAAATTGAATGTATAAAGTTGTTTGTAAAAAAAATCACATTTAAAATGTATTTTAAATGTTCATTAAAATGTATTTTAAATGAACACATTTAAAAGATATTTTAATTTAAATATTAAATGGAAAAAAAATTATTCTACTCAAAAAAGGAAAAAATTCTTCTCGAATAAAAATATAATATTCATATTTTACATCTAGCAATCTACTTAAAAACATTTATAATTCATATTTTTATCATATACTAATACTAAAGTATTAAAACCCCAGCCACAATCTCATTAAAGACGAAATATTCCCGAAATTAACTGCAAAATTAAAAGCTTTTTAAAGAAATTAATCAAGACATACCTATCTGAAGCAAAACATATTTACTTCAAAGTGTTCCACTACTGTGCAGTTGTGGACCAATGATTAGCGTACGCGTTCCGTAACATTTAGATGGTTCGATTCCAGGTCAGCAACTTTTACTTTTTTTCCCATTTTCTTCAATACACGTATATTTTACTTCCTGTAACGGAGAAAAAAAAAACGGATATTCGTTAATTAACGGAAAAATCGTGGAAGCACTGCTGCCTGGAAAAAGTTCGTGAATAAAATTTCTGATTTCTGAGAATGCAACTGACTTCATCCAATGATTTGGTTATAGACAAAAACGACAGTTAAGAAAATCAAGCTGGGAATTTTTCCATTTTCACTCACTAGAAAAGGAACATTCCACTTGCCGGTCTTGGAAGGAACATTTGCGTTTTTAACATTCAAAGAGTAAGTATAAAAATAAACTTATCTGTTTATTTAGGAAATATTTACTATTTTTACTTCAAATAGAAAGTTTAAAAAAGAAAGTTAAAAGGCATTAATTTTACTTAAATTCATACGTATATATGGGGCATTCTCACAATCTTTTGACTTTTGGGGAAAACAATCTGACAAAATTAAACTTGCTAAAATAACATTTTATAATCTGATAGATGAATGCCTTAATGATTCAAAATAAAGAAAAAATGGTCAGCAGCGAAAATTTTTTTATTTAACTGAGGTTTAAGTTAAACTTGCGTGTTTAATTTTTCTTACCATTTTACCACTATAATTTTTTATTTTCTTCTAAATTTTTACTTATAATGAATTTGCATAGTACCCACAGGACATTCAAATAAGAAATAATATCAATGTAGTACTTTTAATACAGAATTTTTGAATAACATTGTCTTAAAGGTGTGTTAAAGAAGGGACGATAAGGTAAAAAAAGGGGATGGTATTGGAAAAAAGGGACGAAATGGTAAAAAAAAGAGACGGTAAGGATGGAACGGTAAGGAAAATTACCACCTATTTTTAGAAAAATCATGTTGAGAGTAAGTGGTAACCACAATGTTTATTGATTTTTAGAAACAATTGTTAACATTGGATTAATTTTTTTTTGATTTACCTCAAAAAGACCTTGGGGACGGCGAGACTACCAATAAAGCCACGATGCTTGAAATTGATATTTAAATGCTGATTTAAATTCTACAGTAGAATTTTGCCAAAGAATACCAGCCAAAGAATTTTAGACATTATTTCTCTAGCATACTTCTGCATGAGAAAAAACTTGAAAAAAAATTCTGTGGCTGCATCTGAAATGATTTTCTGTATAATTTTAGAAGAAGGATGGTAAGGAATCTAAAACCCAGGGACAGAGTTTAAAAAATAATAACAACCCTAAAAATGTGCGCAGGTTTATTTTTAGCTACATATTTATATAAAACAATAGTTCCAGTTTCAGAAAAAAATTACATCGAATTATTTTAATTGGAACAATTTTACCCAGAGAGCTCCAAACTTAAAAATCAGCGTCAGGGACATGGGACGGTATAGGAGTTTTCCAGGTGTTTGGACCTCCAACATCGTCCAAAACTTATTTATCTCGTTAATATTGTTGTGCAATCATGCAATGGGATGTTCCCAAGTATATGAAATAATAAGAACACAAAAAAGTGTATTAAATAAAAAATTATTATTCAGGGAAATGAAAGTCAAAAGATCGTGAGAATGCCCTATATATGCACACACACACACACATATATACAGGGTGGTTCAAAAGGTCATGTCCAAACAGCACGTGTGGGTGTGTCAGGTCATGAGGAGCAAGAATTACATAGCAACTAGGGGTCGAAACGCGATCGTGACGGTGCAATTGCATCGTGACCATGACGCAAGGAAAAAATAACAAATGGTGTAAAAAGACCTTTACTTTACAAAAAACTTAATCGAAGTACAAAATACAAAGGAAATATGTTACAACTCATAACAAGTTCTCAAAATGTGCCCCATTAGCCGCGATGCATGCTTCACATCGGTGCTGCTTGAAATCGCGAATAAGTTCCAATCAGCACTGTACCCTATCCACCGCGATCCTCGGCCCTAAACCCCCTGGATTTTTTACCTCTTGGGATATCTTAAGTCTCTGGTGTACGAGACACCCGTTCCATCGGCCATGCACCTCATGGCACCGATCGCCGAAGCGGCGGCACGTGTCTGGGAGACTTCTGGTCATTTGGAACGTGTTTGCTATTCCATGCGGCGCCGATGTCGCATGCATCACGGCTAATGGGGCACATTATGAGCACTTGTTATGAGTTGTAACATTTTTCATTTGTATTTTGTACTTCGATTAAGTTTTTTGTAAAATAAGGGTCTTTTTACACCGTTTGTTATATTTTCTTTGCATCACGGTCACGATGCAATTGCACCGTCATGATCGCATTTCCGACACCCAGTTCCTATGTAAACTTCCTTTACTATATATTAGCTAAAAGATTACTTTAAAATGCTACTGAACAATGTTAACTCAACGACAAACAATATTGGTAGAAGAACGGCAATTCCAAAATGGTTTAACTATTCCACTTTCATTATATCAATGTACTCTTACTAAAAAAGAACCCTTCTTGTTATGTTTTGACGATTTTTTGACACTGGTAAAAGAAATATGATTTCAATATTTTAGCACAATCAAATAATTTTGTCCTCTGCCACTTTTAAATTTTTCATACTTTTTTTTTTTTTTTTTTAGCATTTCGCGGAGATTTTTTGACATTGGTAAAAGAAATCCGGTTTCGATCTTTCTGCACAATATAGTAAATTTTATCCTCTACTATTTTTGAATGTTTCCCTATTTTTAAGCGTTTTTTAAAGTTTTTTCGCATTGCGCGGCGGGCGAATTTTTGAAAATTTTTGTCTGAGACTTAAAGAACTCTGCGGTAAATTTTCAACCCCTGGTTCGTTAAATTCGAGATTCTTTGTAAAAAAAATGGCCAATGAAAGGGGCGAAGCTCCTCTAGTGTGCAGTAAAATTTTGCAGTGACAGTTCAAGTTCAGTGATAGTTCAGATATAGTTTAATAGTTTAAGTCAGCCTTTGTATTTTTCAAGTGAAAATCTCTTTTATAAGTCAGAATTTCTCGGGTCACCGTGCTCATACCATGTGCAATTTCCAAACTCTGGGCAACGCATGTGTGAAACATATTTCAGTTTTTTTCTTTCTTTCTTTCGTTAAAAAAAATCTAGGAAGACTAGAACACACCATGAGGACAATAGTTGAAAAAACTATATTACATAAGCTATAAATGCTGTTTTTCCAATTTCATAGAAAGGTATTTGTCAAAAATTTTATGCATAAAAATTTTGAACAATATATATATATATATATATATATTCATATCATATATGAATTACAAGACAAAAACACGTCTAAATTTGAGAGATAGTATGTTTCGATGATTTTTGTCGATTCATATTAGCAATGTTACTGGATAAAAATTTTACAATCAATTATTTATTACATTTTGTATTAAATGATACTAAAAAATTGTTTGAAATATTCGAAATGCTTAAAGCGTTTTGAGGGCTTTCCTGCATTTTCATAAAAATCCTTATAAAACTAATGTTAATTTAAATTTCCACTCCCCGATTGTTGCTAATATGCACTTCTTGCTCCTTTATTTGACACAAATCTTAAAATACAATTCCGTTAAATTTAATTTTTTTCTACAACTGATTTAAGTTGTTTTAGGAAAACGAAAAAATATGGGCAAACCGCTGAGAAGGTTAAAAACTAATATCATATTTGGTGTAGACTTGTAATCGGTAACATTAAATCTCAAAAACGAAAAGTGTGAGGCCTAATTTATGAAAAAAACTTGAGATAAGTTATGTTTAGATTACATAATAAGAGACAGAAGGATAAACTTTTCTGCTTTTCAGGTTAAATCAGGAATACAGATAATACAGATATTTTTAACAAATTATGCTACACCAGCAGACTACGCCCGCTGCGTTGGTGCCTATTTCCAAACAAACCTTGAATCAAACGAAATGGTGAAATGGACCTTGTATTTTAAAGCAATACGGACCCTCACCTGGAATGTTCTTCCGCATTGCTAAAAAAGATGCGAACGCCATCGTGCTATCATATTATCTTATGTGTCGGACAAAATTTGGGCTATAAAGAAGTAAATCATTTAGTTGATTATATGAGGACGTGAGTTCTAAAACTTGCCTTATCCAGAAAATCAAATTTTGGGAAATCTCGAAAAACCTCTGACTGCGTCCATTGGTTTTCGTTTTCCAAGATTTTCTTCGAACTTTGGATATCTTTGCGTCTTTGCGTAAATACTGGTTAGGTTCCCTTAGAACCCCCCCACCCCCCACCCCGCTGAGGGCAGTTCCCACTTCGGGCCTATATCCCTCGTGTTGATAATCGGCTGTCATAAACAACGCCACACCTCCATTGATTTTCATTGTAAACCAAGATTTTTCATTGCTAGGAATACAGGATAAAACTTTTTTTTTCAGATTGCGGTGTTTTTTCAGTGCAGGTTTACCAATAGAGTAGATTGATAGAGAAAACACGATTTTTTTATTTTTGATAAGGCGAGTTTTGAAACTCGCGTCCTCCATTTATAGAAGTAGAAGGAAATAAGGCCGTTACAAAAGGAATTAAAATACTCTCTAGTCACAACACTTACTAAAATAGAGAGCATTACAATGATTGACCATCGAACTTAAATTATATTCTAGTGATTTCAGTTCTTAAACTCTGGGCCTCTCATCTTGGTGGTATATGTGGTTTCGGTAGCTTAAATATAATCTCACTCTACGTTAGGTTATATTTCGTAATACGGGTCCTCTTATTAGCAGATCTACTACGGTTTTGGATCTTTGGATTCCAGCAGAGTAAATACAGTCAATAATGTAACAGTATATTGTAATATTTAGATATTTTTTATCGACAGAAATAACTGTATTTTGTAATGCCTGTATTATTCTTATACTTATATATTATACTATACCATATTTTCGGTAGCTTAAATATAATCTCACTCTACGTTAGGTTATATTTCGTAATACGGGTCCTCTTATAGCAGATCTACTACGGTTTTGGATCTTTGGATTCCAGCAGAGTAAATACAGTCAATAATGTAACAGTATATTGTAATATTTAGATATTTTTTATCGACAGAAATAACTGTATTTTGTAATGCCTGTATTATTCTTATACTTATATATTATACTATACCATATTTTCGGTAGCTTAAATATAATCTCACTCTACGTTAGGTTATATTTCGTAATACGGGTCCTCTTATAGCAGATCTACTACGGTTTTGGATCTTTGGATTCCAGCAGAGTAAATACAGTCAATAATGTAACAGTATATTGTAATATTTAGATATTTTTTATCGACAGAAATAACTGTATTTTGTAATGCCTGTATTATTCTTATACTTATATATTATACTATACCATATTTTCGGTAGCTTAAATATAATCTCACTCTACGTTAGGTTATATTTCGTAATACGGGTCCTCTTATAGCAGATCTACTACGGTTTTGGATCTTTGGATTCCAGCAGAGTAAATACAGTCAATAATGTAACAGTATATTGTAATATTTAGATATTTTTTATCGACAGAAATAACTGTATTTTGTAATGCCTGTATTATTCTTATACTTATATATTATACTATACCATATTTTCGGTAGCTTAAATATAATCTCACTCTACGTTAGGTTATATTTCGTAATACGGGTCCTCTTATAGCAGATCTACTACGGTTTTGGATCTTTGGATTCCAGCAGAGTAAATACAGTCAATAATGTAACAGTATATTGTAATATTTAGATATTTTTTATCGACAGAAATAACTGTATTTTGTAATGCCTGTATTATGCTTATACTTATATATTATACTATACCATATTTTCGGTAGCTTAAATATAATCTCACTCTACGTTAGGTTATATTTCGTAATACGGGTCCTCTTATAGCAGATCTACTACGGTTTTGGATCTTTGGATTCCAGCAGAGTAAATACAGTCAATAATGTAACAGTATATTGTAATATTTAGATATTTTTTATCGACAGAAATAACTGTATTTTGTAATGCCTGTATTATTCTTATACTTATATATTATACTATACCATATTTTCGGTAGCTTAAATATAATCTCACTCTACGGTAGGTTATATTTCGTAATACGGGTCCTCTTATAGCAGATCTACTACGGTTTTGGATCTTTGGATTCCAGCAGAGTAAATACAGTCAATAATGTAACAGTATATTGTAATATTTAGATATTTTTTATCGACAGAAATAACTGTATTTTGTAATGCCTGTATTATTCTTATACTTATATATTATACTATACCATATTTTCGGTAGCTTAAATATAATCTCACTCTACGTTAGGTTATATTTCGTAATACGGGTCCTCTTATAGCAGATCTACTACGGTTTTGGATCTTTGGATCCCAGCAGAGTAAATACAGTCAATAATGTAACAGTATATTGTAATATTTAGATATTTTTTATCGACAGAAATAACTGTATTTTGTAATGCCTGTATTATTCTTATACTTATATATTATACTATACCATATTTTCGGTAGCTTAAATATAATCTCACTCTACGTTAGGTTATATTTCGTAATACGGGTCCTCTTATAGCAGATCTACTACGGTTTTGGATCTTTGGATTCCAGCAGAGTAAATACAGTCAATAATGTAACAGTATATTGTAATATTTAGATATTTTTTATCGACAGAAATAACTGTATTTTGTAATGCCTGTATTATTCTTATACTTATATATTATACTATACCATATTTTCGGTAGCTTAAATATAATCTCACTCTACGTTAGGTTATATTTCGTAATACGGGTCCTCTTATAGCAGATCTACTACGGTTTTGGATCTTTGGATTCCAGCAGAGTAAATACAGTCAATAATGTAACAGTATATTGTAATATTTAGATATTTTTTATCGACAGAAATAACTGTATTTTGTAATGCCTGTATTATTCTTATACTTATATATTATACTATACCATATTTTCGGTAGCTTAAATATAATCTCACTCTACGTTAGGTTATATTTCGTAATACGGGTCCTCTTATAGCAGATCTACTACGGTTTTGGATCTTTGGATTCCAGCAGAGTAAATACAGTCAATAATGTAACAGTATATTGTAATATTTAGATATTTTTTATCGACAGAAATAACTGTATTTTGTAATGCCTGTATTATTCTTATACTTATATATTATACTATACCATATTTTCGGTAGCTTAAATATAATCTCACTCTACGTTAGGTTATATTTCGTAATACGGGTCCTCTTATAGCAGATCTACTACGGTTTTGGATCTTTGGATTCCAGCAGAGTAAATACAGTCAATAATGTAACAGTATATTGTAATATTTAGATATTTTTTATCGACAGAAATAACTGTATTTTGTAATGCCTGTATTATTCTTATACTTTTATATTATACTATACCATATTTTCGGTAGCTTAAATATAATCTCACTCTACGTTAGATTATATTTCGTAATACGGGTCCTCTTATAGCAGATCTACTACGGTTTTGGATCTTTGGATTCCAGCAGAGTAAATACAGTCAATAATGTAACAGTATATTGTAATATTTAGATATTTTTTATCGACAGAAATAACTGTATTTTGTAATGCCTGTATTATTCTTATACTTTTATATTATACTATACCATATTTTCGGTAGCTTAAATATAATCTATCTCTACGTTAGGTTATATTTCGTAATACGGGTCCTCTTATAGCAGATCTACTACGGTTTTGGATCTTTGGATTCCAGCAGAGTAAATACAGTCAATAATGTAACAGTATATTGTAATATTTAGATATTTTTTATCGACAGAAATAACTGTATTTTGTAATGCCTGTATTATTCTTATACTTATATATTATACTATACCATATTTTCGGTAGCTTAAATATAATCTCACTCTACGTTAGGTTATATTTCGTAATACGGGTCCTCTTATAGCAGATCTACTACGGTTTTGGATCTTTGGATTCCAGCAGAGTAAATACAGTCAATAATGTAACAGTATATTGTAATATTTAGATATTTTTTATCGACAGAAATAACTGTATTTTGTAATGCCTGTATTATTCTTATACTTATATATTATACTATACCATATTTTCGGTAGCTTAAATATAATCTCACTCTACGTTAGGTTATATTTCGTAATACGGGTCCTCTTATAGCAGATCTACTACGGTTTTGGATCTTTGGATTCCAGCAGAGTAAATACAGTCAATAATGTATCAGTATATTGTAATATTTAGATATTTTTTATCGACAGAAATAACTGTATTTTGTAATGCCTGTATTATTCTTATACTTTTATATTATACTATACCATATTTTCGGTAGCTTAAATATAATCTCACTCTACGTTAGGTTATATTTCGTAATACGGGTCCTCTTATAGCAGATCTACTACGGTTTTGGATCTTTGGATTCCAGCAGAGTAAATACAGTCAATAATGTAACAGTATATTGTAATATTTAGATATTTTTTATCGACAGAAATAACTGTATTTTGTAATGCCTGTATTATTCTTATACTTATATATTATACTATACCATATTTTCGGTAGCTTAAATATAATCTCACTCTACGTTAGGTTATATTTCGTAATACGGGTCCTCTTATAGCAGATCTACTACGTTTTTGGATCTTTGGATTCCAGCAGAGTAAATACAGTCAATAATGTAACAGTATATTGTAATATTTAGATATTTTTTATCGACAGAAATAACTGTATTTTGTAATGCCTGTATTATTCTTATACTTTTATATTATACTATACCATATTTTCGGTAGCTTAAATATAATCGCACTCTACGTTAGGTTATATTTCGTAATACGGGTCCTCTTATAGCAGATCTACTACGGTTTTGGATCTTTGGATTCCAGCAGAGTAAATACAGTCAATAATGTAACAGTATATTGTAATATTTAGATATTTTTTATCGACAGAAATAACTGTATTTTGTAATGCCTGTATTATTCTTATACTTATATATTATACTATACCATATTTTCGGTAGCTTAAATATAATCTCACTCTACGTTAGGTTATATTTCGTAATACGGGTCCTCTTATAGCAGATCTACTACGGTTTTGGATCTTTGGATTCCAGCAGAGTAAATACAGTCAATAATGTAACAGTATATTGTAATATTTAGATATTTTTTATCGACAGAAATAACTGTATTTTGTAATGCCTGTATTATTCTTATACTTATATATTATACTATACCATATTTTCGGTAGCTTAAATATAATCTCACTCTACGTTAGGTTATATTTCGTAATACGGGTCCTCTTATAGCAGATCTACTACGGTTTTGGATCTTTGGATTCCAGCAGAGTAAATACAGTCAATAATGTAACAGTATATTGTAATATTTAGATATTTTTTATCGACAGAAATAACTGTATTTTGTAATGCCTGTATTATTCTTATACTTTTATATTATACTATACCATATTTTCGGTAGCTTAAATATAATCTCACTCTACGTTAGGTTATATTTCGTAATACGGGTCCTCTTATAGCAGATCTACTACGGTTTTGGATCTTTGGATTCCAGCAGAGTAAATACAGTCAATAATGTAACAGTATATTGTAATATTTAGATATTTTTTATCGACAGAAATAACTGTATTTTGTAATGCCTGTATTATTCTTATACTTTTATATTATACTATACCATATTTTCGGTAGCTTAAATATAATCTCACTCTACGTTAGGTTATATTTCGTAATACGGGTCCTCTTATAGCAGATCTACTACGGTTTTGGATCTTTGGATTCCAGCAGAGTAAATACAGTCAATAATGTAACAGTATATTGTAATATTTAGATATTTTTTATCGACAGAAATAACTGTATTTTGTAATGCCTGTATTATTCTTATACTTATATATTATACTATACCATATTTTCGGTAGCTTAAATATAATCTCACTCTACGTTAGGTTATATTTCGTAATACGGGTCCTCTTATAGCAGATCTACTACGGTTTTGGATCTTTGGATTCCAGCAGAGTAAATACAGTCAATAATGTAACAGTATATTGTAATATTTAGATATTTTTTATCGACAGAAATAACTGTATTTTGTAATGCCTGTATTATTCTTATACTTATATATTATACTATACCATATTTTCGGTAGCTTAAATATAATCTCACTCTACGTTAGGTTATATTTCGTAATACGGGTCCTCTTATAGCAGATCTACTACGGTTTTGGATCTTTGGATTCCAGCAGAGTAAATACAGTCAATAATGTAACAGTATATTGTAATATTTAGATATTTTTTATCGACAGAAATAACTGTATTTTGTAATGCCTGTATTATTCTTATACTTTTATATTATACTATACCATATTTTCGGTAGCTTAAATATAATCTCACTCTACGTTAGGTTATATTTCGTAATACGGGTCCTCTTATAGCAGATCTACTACGGTTTTGGATCTTTGGATTCCAGCAGAGTAAATACAGTCAATAATGTAACAGTATATTGTAATATTTAGATATTTTTTATCGACAGAAATAACTGTATTTTGTAATGCCTGTATTATTCTTATACTTTTATATTATACTATACCATATTTTCGGTAGCTTAAATATAATCTATCTCTACGTTAGGTTATATTTCGTAATACGGGTCCTCTTATAGCAGATCTACTACGGTTTTGGATCTTTGGATTCCAGCAGAGTAAATACAGTCAATAATGTAACAGTATATTGTAATATTTAGATATTTTTTATCGACAGAAATAACTGTATTTTGTAATGCCTGTATTATTCTTATACTTATATATTATACTATACCATATTTTCGGTAGCTTAAATATAATGTCACTCTACGTTAGGTTATATTTCGTAATACGGGTCCTCTTATAGCAGATCTACTACGGTTTTGGATCTTTGGATTCCAGCAGAGTAAATACAGTCAATAATGTAACAGTATATTGTAATATTTAGATATTTTTTATCGACAGAAATAACTGTATTTTGTAATGCCTGTATTATTCTTATACTTATATATTATACTATACCATATTTTCGGTAGCTTAAATATAATCTCACTCTACGTTAGGTTATATTTCGTAATACGGGTCCTCTTATAGCAGATCTACTACGGTTTTGGATCTTTGGATTCCAGCAGAGTAAATACAGTCAATAATGTATCAGTATATTGTAATATTTAGATATTTTTTATCGACAGAAATAACTGTATTTTGTAATGCCTGTATTATTCTTATACTTTTATATTATACTATACCATATTTTCGGTAGCTTAAATATAATCTCACTCTACGTTAGGTTATATTTCGTAATACGGGTCCTCTTATAGCAGATCTACTACGGTTTTGGATCTTTGGATTCCAGCAGAGTAAATACAGTCAATAATGTAACAGTATATTGTAATATTTAGATATTTTTTATCGACAGAAATAACTGTATTTTGTAATGCCTGTATTATTCTTATACTTATATATTATACTATACCATATTTTCGGTAGCTTAAATATAATCTCACTCTACGTTAGGTTATATTTCGTAATACGGGTCCTCTTATAGCAGATCTACTACGGTTTTGGATCTTTGGATTCCAGCAGAGTAAATACAGTCAATAATGTAACAGTATATTGTAATATTTAGATATTTTTTATCGACAGAAATAACTGTATTTTGTAATGCCTGTATTATTCTTATACTTATATATTATACTATACCATATTTTCGGTAGCTTAAATATAATCTCACTCTACGTTAGGTTATATTTCGTAATACGGGTCCTCTTATAGCAGATCTACTACGGTTTTGGATCTTTGGATTCCAGCAGAGTAAATACAGTCAATAATGTAACAGTATATTGTAATATTTAGATATTTTTTATCGACAGAAATAACTGTATTTTGTAATGCCTGTATTATTCTTATACTTATATATTATACTATACCATATTTTCGGTAGCTTAAATATAATCTCACTCTACGTTAGGTTATATTTCGTAATACGGGTCCTCTTATAGCAGATCTACTACGGTTTTGGATCTTTGGATTCCAGCAGAGTAAATACAGTCAATAATGTAACAGTATATTGTAATATTTAGATATTTTTTATCGACAGAAATAACTGTATTTTGTAATGCCTGTATTATTCTTATACTTATATATTATACTATACCATATTTTCGGTAGCTTAAATATATTCTCACTCTACGTTAGGTTATATTTCGTAATACGGGTCCTCTTATAGCAGATCTACTACGGTTTTGGATCTTTGGATTCCAGCAGAGTAAATACAGTCAATAATGTAACAGTATATTGTAATATTTAGATATTTTTTATCGACAGAAATAACTGTATTTTGTAATGCCTGTATTACTCTTATACTTATATATTATACTATACCATATTTTCGGTAGCTTAAATATAATCTCACTCTACGTTAGGTTATATTTCGTAATACGGGTCCTCTTATAGCAGATCTACTACGGTTTTGGATCTTTGGATTCCAGCAGAGTAAATACAGTCAATAATGTAACAGTATATTGTAATATTTAGATATTTTTTATCGACAGAAATAACTGTATTTTGTAATGCCTGTATTATTCTTATACTTATATATTAGTATAATATATAAGTATAAGAATAATACAGGCATTACAAAATACAGTTATTTCTGTCGATAAAAAATATCTAAATATTACAATATACTGTTACATTATTGACTGTATTTACTCTGCTGGAATCCAAAGATCCAAAACCGTAGTAGATCTGCTATAAGAGGACCCGTATTACGAAATATAACCTAACGTAGAGTGAGATTATATTTAAGCTACCGAAAATATGGTATAGTATAATATATAAGTATAAGAGTAATACAGGCATTACAAAATACAGTTATTTCTGTCGATAAAAAATATCTAAATATTACAATATACTGTTACATTATTGACTGTATTTACTCTGCTGGAATCCAAAGATCCAAAACCGTAGTAGATCTGCTATAAGAGGACCCGTATTACGAAATATAACCTAACGTAGAGTGAGATTATATTTAAGCTACCGAAAATATGGTATAGTATAATATATAAGTATAAGAATAATACAGGCATTACAAAATACAGTTATTTCTGTCGATAAAAAATATCTAAATATTACAATATACTGTTACATTATTGACTGTATTTACTCTGCTGGAATCCAAAGATCCAAAACCGTAGTAGATCTGCTATAAGAGGACCCGTATTACGAAATATAACCTAACGTAGAGTGAGATTATATTTAAGCTACCGAAAATATGGTATAGTATAATATATAAGTATAAGAATAATACAGGCATTACAAAATACAGTTATTTCTGTCGATAAAAAATATCTAAATATTACAATATACTGTTACATTATTGACTGTATTTACTCTGCTGGAATCCAAAGATCCAAAACCGTAGTAGATCTGCTATAAGAGGACCCGTATTACGAAATATAACCTAACGTAGAGTGAGATTATATTTAAGCTACCGAAAATATGGTATAGTATAATATATAAGTATAAGAATAATACAGGCATTACAAAATACAGTTATTTCTGTCGATAAAAAATATCTAAATATTACAATATACTGTTACATTATTGACTGTATTTACTCTGCTGGAATCCAAAGATCCAAAACCGTAGTAGATCTGCTATAAGAGGACCCGTATTACGAAATATAACCTAACGTAGAGTGAGATTATATTTAAGCTACCGAAAATATGGTATAGTATAATATATAAGTATAAGAATAATACAGGCATTACAAAATACAGTTATTTCTGTCGATAAAAAATATCTAAATATTACAATATACTGTTACATTATTGACTGTATTTACTCTGCTGGAATCCAAAGATCCAAAACCGTAGTAGATCTGCTATAAGAGGACCCGTATTACGAAATATAACCTAACGTAGAGTGAGATTATATTTAAGCTACCGAAAATATGGTATAGTATAATATAAAAGTATAAGAATAATACAGGCATTACAAAATACAGTTATTTCTGTCGATAAAAAATATCTAAATATTACAATATACTGTTACATTATTGACTGTATTTACTCTGCTGGAATCCAAAGATCCAAAACCGTAGTAGATCTGCTATAAGAGGACCCGTATTACGAAATATAACCTAACGTAGAGTGAGATTATATTTAAGCTACCGAAAATATGGTATAGTATAATATATAAGTATAAGAATAATACAGGCATTACAAAATACAGTTATTTCTGTCGATAAAAAATATCTAAATATTACAATATACTGTTACATTATTGACTGTATTTACTCTGCTGGAATCCAAAGATCCAAAACCGTAGTAGATCTGCTATAAGAGGACCCGTATTACGAAATATAACCTAACGTAGAGTGAGATTATATTTAAGCTACCGAAAATATGGTATAGTATAATATATAAGTATAAGAATAATACAGGCATTACAAAATACAGTTATTTCTGTCGATAAAAAATATCTAAATATTACAATATACTGTTACATTATTGACTGTATTTACTCTGCTGGAATCCAAAGATCCAAAACCGTAGTAGATCTGCTATAAGAGGACCCGTATTACGAAATATAACCTAACGTAGAGTGAGATTATATTTAAGCTACCGAAAATATGGTATAGTATAATATAAAAGTATAAGAATAATACAGGCATTACAAAATACAGTTATTTCTGTCGATAAAAAATATCTAAATATTACAATATACTGTTACATTATTGACTGTATTTACTCTGCTGGAATCCAAAGATCCAAAACCGTAGTAGATCTGCTATAAGAGGACCCGTATTACGAAATATAACCTAACGTAGAGTGAGATTATATTTAAGCTACCGAAAATATGGTATAGTATAATATAAAAGTATAAGAATAATACAGGCATTACAAAATACAGTTATTTCTGTCGATAAAAAATATCTAAATATTACAATATACTGTTACATTATTGACTGTATTTACTCTGCTGGAATCCAAAGATCCAAAACCGTAGTAGATCTGCTATAAGAGGACCCGTATTACGAAATATAACCTAACGTAGAGTGAGATTATATTTAAGCTACCGAAAATATGGTATAGTATAATATATAAGTATAAGAATAATACAGGCATTACAAAATACAGTTATTTCTGTCGATAAAAAATATCTAAATATTACAATATACTGTTACATTATTGACTGTATTTACTCTGCTGGAATCCAAAGATCCAAAACCGTAGTAGATCTGCTATAAGAGGACCCGTATTACGAAATATAACCTAACGTAGAGTGAGATTATATTTAAGCTACCGAAAATATGGTATAGTATAATATAAAAGTATAAGAATAATACAGGCATTACAAAATACAGTTATTTCTGTCGATAAAAAATATCTAAATATTACAATATACTGTTACATTATTGACTGTATTTACTCTGCTGGAATCCAAAGATCCAAAACCGTAGTAGATCTGCTATAAGAGGACCCGTATTACGAAATATAACCTAACGTAGAGTGAGATTATATTTAAGCTACCGAAAATATGGTATAGTATAATATAAAAGTATAAGAATAATACAGGCATTACAAAATACAGTTATTTCTGTCGATAAAAAATATCTAAATATTACAATATACTGTTACATTATTGACTGTATTTACTCTGCTGGAATCCAAAGATCCAAAACCGTAGTAGATCTGCTATAAGAGGACCCGTATTACGAAATATAACCTAACGTAGAGTGAGATTATATTTAAGCTACCGAAAATATGGTATAGTATAATATAAAAGTATAAGAATAATACAGGCATTACAAAATACAGTTATTTCTGTCGATAAAAAATATCTAAATATTACAATATACTGTTACATTATTGACTGTATTTACTCTGCTGGAATCCAAAGATCCAAAACCGTAGTAGATCTGCTATAAGAGGACCCGTATTACGAAATATAACCTAACGTAGAGTGAGATTATATTTAAGCTACCGAAAATATGGTATAGTATAATATATAAAGTATAAGAATAATACAGGCATTACAAAATACAGTTATTTCTGTCGATAAAAAATATCTAAATATTACAATATACTGTTACATTATTGACTGTATTTACTCTGCTGGAATCCAAAGATCCAAAACCGTAGTAGATCTGCTATAAGAGGACCCGTATTACGAAATATAACCTAACGTACAGTGAGATTATATTTAAGCTACCGAAAATATGGTATAGTATAATATATAAGTATAAGAATAATAGAGGCCATTACAAAATACAGTTATTTCTGTCGATAAAAAATATCTAAATATTACAATATACTGTTACATTATTGACTGTATTTACTCTGCTGGAATCCAAAGATCCAAAACCGTAGTAGATCTGCTATAAGAGGACCCGTATTACGAAATATAACCTAACGTAGAGTGAGATTATATTTAAGCTACCGAAAATATGGTATAGTATAATATAAAAGTATAAGAATAATACAGGCATTACAAAATACAGTTATTTCTGTCGATAAAAAATATCTAAATATTACAATATACTGTTACATTATTGACTGTATTTACTCTGCTGGAATCCAAAGATCCAAAACCGTAGTAGATCTGCTATAAGAGGACCCGTATTACGAAATATAACCTAACGTAGAGTGAGATTATATTTAAGCTACCGAAAATATGGTATAGTATAATATATAAGTATAAGAATAATACAGGCATTACAAAATACAGTTATTTCTGTCGATAAAAAATATCTAAATATTACAATATACTGTTACATTATTGACTGTATTTACTCTGCTGGAATCCAAAGATCCAAAACCGTAGTAGATCTGCTATAAGAGGACCCGTATTACGAAATATAACCTAACGTAGAGTGAGATTATATTTAAGCTACCGAAAATATGGTATAGTATAATATATAAGTATAAGAATAATACAGGCATTACAAAATACAGTTATTTCTGTCGATAAAAAATATCTAAATATTACAATATACTGTTACATTATTGACTGTATTTACTCTGCTGGAATCCAAAGATCCAAAACCGTAGTAGATCTGCTATAAGAGGACCCGTATTACGAAATATAACCTAACGTAGAGTGAGATTATATTTAAGCTACCGAAAATATGGTATAGTATAATATATAAGTATAAGAATAATACAGGCATTACAAAATACAGTTATTTCTGTCGATAAAAAATATCTAAATATTACAATATACTGTTACATTATTGACTGTATTTACTCTGCTGGAATCCAAAGATCCAAAACCGTAGTAGATCTGCTATAAGAGGACCCGTATTACGAAATATAACCTAACGTAGAGTGAGATTATATTTAAGCTACCGAAAATATGGTATAGTATAATATATAAGTATAAGAATAATACAGGCATTACAAAATACAGTTATTTCTGTCGATAAAAAATATCTAAATATTACAATATACTGTTACATTATTGACTGTATTTACTCTGCTGGAATCCAAAGATCCAAAACCGTAGTAGATCTGCTATAAGAGGACCCGTATTACGAAATATAACCTAACGTAGAGTGAGATTATATTTAAGCTACCGAAAATATGGTATAGTATAATATATAAGTATAAGAATAATACAGGCATTACAAAATACAGTTATTTCTGTCGATAAAAAATATCTAAATATTACAATATACTGTTACATTATTGACTGTATTTACTCTGCTGGAATCCAAAGATCCAAAACCGTAGTAGATCTGCTATAAGAGGACCCGTATTACGAAATATAACCTAACGTAGAGTGAGATTATATTTAAGCTACCGAAAATATGGTATAGTATAATATATAAGTATAAGAATAATACAGGCATTACAAAATACAGTTATTTCTGTCGATAAAAAATATCTAAATATTACAATATACTGTTACATTATTGACTGTATTTACTCTGCTGGAATCCAAAGATCCAAAACCGTAGTAGATCTGCTATAAGAGGACCCGTATTACGAAATATAACCTAACGTAGAGTGAGATTATATTTAAGCTACCGAAAATATGGTATAGTATAATATAAAAGTATAAGAATAATACAGGCATTACAAAATACAGTTATTTCTGTCGATAAAAAATATCTAAATATTACAATATACTGTTACATTATTGACTGTATTTACTCTGCTGGAATCCAAAGATCCAAAACCGTAGTAGATCTGCTATAAGAGGACCCGTATTACGAAATATAACCTAACGTAGAGTGAGATTATATTTAAGCTACCGAAAATATGGTATAGTATAATATAAAAGTATAAGAATAATACAGGCATTACAAAATACAGTTATTTCTGTCGATAAAAAATATCTAAATATTACAATATACTGTTACATTATTGACTGTATTTACTCTGCTGGAATCCAAAGATCCAAAACCGTAGTAGATCTGCTATAAGAGGACCCGTATTACGAAATATAACCTAACGTAGAGTGAGATTATATTTAAGCTACCGAAAATATGGTATAGTATAATATAAAAGTATAAGAATAATACAGGCATTACAAAATACAGTTATTTCTGTCGATAAAAAATATCTAAATATTACAATATACTGTTACATTATTGACTGTATTTACTCTGCTGGAATCCAAAGATCCAAAACCGTAGTAGATCTGCTATAAGAGGACCCGTATTACGAAATATAACCTAACGTAGAGTGAGATTATATTTAAGCTACCGAAAATATGGTATAGTATAATATATAAGTATAAGAATAATACAGGCATTACAAAATACAGTTATTTCTGTCGATAAAAAATATCTAAATATTACAATATACTGTTACATTATTGACTGTATTTACTCTGCTGGAATCCAAAGATCCAAAACCGTAGTAGATCTGCTATAAGAGGACCCGTATTACGAAATATAACCTAACGTAGAGTGAGATTATATTTAAGCTACCGAAAATATGGTATAGTATAATATATAAGTATAAGAATAATACAGGCATTACAAAATACAGTTATTTCTGTCGATAAAAAATATCTAAATATTACAATATACTGTTACATTATTGACTGTATTTACTCTGCTGGAATCCAAAGATCCAAAACCGTAGTAGATCTGCTATAAGAGGACCCGTATTACGAAATATAACCTAACGTAGAGTGAGATTATATTTAAGCTACCGAAAATATGGTATAGTATAATATAAAAGTATAAGAATAATACAGGCATTACAAAATACAGTTATTTCTGTCGATAAAAAATATCTAAATATTACAATATACTGTTACATTATTGACTGTATTTACTCTGCTGGAATCCAAAGATCCAAAACCGTAGTAGATCTGCTATAAGAGGACCCGTATTACGAAATATAACCTAACGTAGAGTGAGATTATATTTAAGCTACCGAAAATATGGTATAGTATAATATAAAAGTATAAGAATAATACAGGCATTACAAAATACAGTTATTTCTGTCGATAAAAAATATCTAAATATTACAATATACTGTTACATTATTGACTGTATTTACTCTGCTGGAATCCAAAGATCCAAAACCGTAGTAGATCTGCTATAAGAGGACCCGTATTACGAAATATAACCTAACGTAGAGTGAGATTATATTTAAGCTACCGAAAATATGGTATAGTATAATATATAAGTATAAGAATAATACAGGCATTACAAAATACAGTTATTTCTGTCGATAAAAAATATCTAAATATTACAATATACTGTTACATTATTGACTGTATTTACTCTGCTGGAATCCAAAGATCCAAAACCGTAGTAGATCTGCTATAAGAGGACCCGTATTACGAAATATAACCTAACGTAGAGTGAGATTATATTTAAGCTACCGAAAATATGGTATAGTATAATATAAAAGTATAAGAATAATACAGGCATTACAAAATACAGTTATTTCTGTCGATAAAAAATATCTAAATATTACAATATACTGTTACATTATTGACTGTATTTACTCTGCTGGAATCCAAAGATCCAAAACCGTAGTAGATCTGCTATAAGAGGACCCGTATTACGAAATATAACCTAACGTAGAGTGAGATTATATTTAAGCTACCGAAAATATGGTATAGTATAATATAAAAGTATAAGAATAATACAGGCATTACAAAATACAGTTATTTCTGTCGATAAAAAATATCTAAATATTACAATATACTGTTACATTATTGACTGTATTTACTCTGCTGGAATCCAAAGATCCAAAACCGTAGTAGATCTGCTATAAGAGGACCCGTATTACGAAATATAACCTAACGTAGAGTGAGATTATATTTAAGCTACCGAAAATATGGTATAGTATAATATATAAGTATAAGAATAATACAGGCATTACAAAATACAGTTATTTCTGTCGATAAAAAATATCTAAATATTACAATATACTGTTACATTATTGACTGTATTTACTCTGCTGGAATCCAAAGATCCAAAACCGTAGTAGATCTGCTATAAGAGGACCCGTATTACGAAATATAACCTAACGTAGAGTGAGATTATATTTAAGCTACCGAAAATATGGTATAGTATAATATAAAAGTATAAGAATAATACAGGCATTACAAAATACAGTTATTTCTGTCGATAAAAAATATCTAAATATTACAATATACTGTTACATTATTGACTGTATTTACTCTGCTGGAATCCAAAGATCCAAAACCGTAGTAGATCTGCTATAAGAGGACCCGTATTACGAAATATAACCTAACGTAGAGTGAGATTATATTTAAGCTACCGAAAATATGGTATAGTATAATATAAAAGTATAAGAATAATACAGGCATTACAAAATACAGTTATTTCTGTCGATAAAAAATATCTAAATATTACAATATACTGTTACATTATTGACTGTATTTACTCTGCTGGAATCCAAAGATCCAAAACCGTAGTAGATCTGCTATAAGAGGACCCGTATTACGAAATATAACCTAACGTAGAGTGAGATTATATTTAAGCTACCGAAAATATGGTATAGTATAATATAAAAGTATAAGAATAATACAGGCATTACAAAATACAGTTATTTCTGTCGATAAAAAATATCTAAATATTACAATATACTGTTACATTATTGACTGTATTTACTCTGCTGGAATCCAAAGATCCAAAACCGTAGTAGATCTGCTATAAGAGGACCCGTATTACGAAATATAACCTAACGTAGAGTGAGATTATATTTAAGCTACCGAAAATATGGTATAGTATAATATAAAAGTATAAGAATAATACAGGCATTACAAAATACAGTTATTTCTGTCGATAAAAAATATCTAAATATTACAATATACTGTTACATTATTGACTGTATTTACTCTGCGGAATCCAAAGATCCAAAACCGTAGTAGATCTGCTATAAGAGGACCCGTATTACGAAATATAACCTAACGTAGAGTGAGATTATATTTAAGCTACCGAAAATATGGTATAGTATAATATAAAAGTATAAGAATAATACAGGCATTACAAAATACAGTTATTTCTGTCGATAAAAAATATCTAAATATTACAATATACTGTTACATTATTGACTGTATTTACTCTGCTGGAATCCAAAGATCCAAAACCGTAGTAGATCTGCTATAAGAGGACCCGTATTACGAAATATAACCTAACGTAGAGTGAGATTATATTTAAGCTACCGAAAATATGGTATAGTATAATATATAAGTATAAGAATAATACAGGCATTACAAAATACAGTTATTTCTGTCGATAAAAAATATCTAAATATTACAATATACTGTTACATTATTGACTGTATTTACTCTGCTGGAATCCAAAGATCCAAAACCGTAGTAGATCTGCTATAAGAGGACCCGTATTACGAAATATAACCTAACGTAGAGTGAGATTATATTTAAGCTACCGAAAATATGGTATAGTATAATAATAAAGTATAAGAATAATACAGGCATTACAAAATACAGTTATTTCTGTCGATAAAAAATATCTAAATATTACAATATACTGTTACATTATTGACTGTATTTACTCTGCTGGAATCCAAAGATCCAAAACCGTAGTAGATCTGCTATAAGAGGACCCGTATTACGAAATATAACCTAACGTAGAGTGAGATTATATTTAAGCTACCGAAAATATGGTATAGTATAATATAAAAGTATAAGAATAATACAGGCATTACAAAATACAGTTATTTCTGTCGATAAAAAATATCTAAATATTACAATATACTGTTACATTATTGACTGTATTTACTCTGCTGGAATCCAAAGATCCAAAACCGTAGTAGATCTGCTATAAGAGGACCCGTATTACGAAATATAACCTAACGTAGAGTGAGATTATATTTAAGCTACCGAAAATATGGTATAGTATAATATAAAAGTATAAGAATAATACAGGCATTACAAAATACAGTTATTTCTGTCGATAAAAAATATCTAAATATTACAATATACTGTTACATTATTGACTGTATTTACTCTGCTGGAATCCAAAGATCCAAAACCGTAGTAGATCTGCTATAAGAGGACCCGTATTACGAAATATAACCTAACGTAGAGTGAGATTATATTTAAGCTACCGAAAATATGGTATAGTATAATATATAAGTATAAGAATAATACAGGCATTACAAAATACAGTTATTTCTGTCGATAAAAAATATCTAAATATTACAATATACTGTTACATTATTGACTGTATTTACTCTGCTGGAATCCAAAGATCCAAAACCGTAGTAGATCTGCTATAAGAGGACCCGTATTACGAAATATAACCTAACGTAGAGTGAGATTATATTTAAGCTACCGAAAATATGGTATAGTATAATATAAAAGTATAAGAATAATACAGGCATTACAAAATACAGTTATTTCTGTCGATAAAAAATATCTAAATATTACAATATACTGTTACATTATTGACTGTATTTACTCTGCTGGAATCCAAAGATCCAAAACCGTAGTAGATCTGCTATAAGAGGACCCGTATTACGAAATATAACCTAACGTAGAGTGAGATTATATTTAAGCTACCGAAAATATGGTATAGTATAATATAAAAGTATAAGAATAATACAGGCATTACAAAATACAGTTATTTCTGTCGATAAAAAATATCTAAATATTACAATATACTGTTACATTATTGACTGTATTTACTCTGCTGGAATCCAAAGATCCAAAACCGTAGTAGATCTGCTATAAGAGGACCCGTATTACGAAATATAACCTAACGTAGAGTGAGATTATATTTAAGCTACCGAAAATATGGTATAGTATAATATATAAGTATAAGAATAATACAGGCATTACAAAATACAGTTATTTCTGTCGATAAAAAATATCTAAATATTACAATATACTGTTACATTATTGACTGTATTTACTCTGCTGGAATCCAAAGATCCAAAACCGTAGTAGATCTGCTATAAGAGGACCCGTATTACGAAATATAACCTAACGTAGAGTGAGATTATATTTAAGCTACCGAAAATATGGTATAGTATAATATATAAGTATAAGAATAATACAGGCATTACAAAATACAGTTATTTCTGTCGATAAAAAATATCTAAATATTACAATATACTGTTACATTATTGACTGTATTTACTCTGCTGGAATCCAAAGATCCAAAACCGTAGTAGATCTGCTATAAGAGGACCCGTATTACGAAATATAACCTAACGTAGAGTGAGATTATATTTAAGCTACCGAAAATATGGTATAGTATAATATAAAAGTATAAGAATAATACAGGCATTACAAAATACAGTTATTTCTGTCGATAAAAAATATCTAAATATTACAATATACTGTTACATTATTGACTGTATTTACTCTGCTGGAATCCAAAGATCCAAAACCGTAGTAGATCTGCTATAAGAGGACCCGTATTACGAAATATAACCTAACGTAGAGTGAGATTATATTTAAGCTACCGAAAATATGGTATAGTATAATATATAAGTATAAGAATAATACAGGCATTACAAAATACAGTTATTTCTGTCGATAAAAAATATCTAAATATTACAATATACTGTTACATTATTGACTGTATTTACTCTGCTGGAATCCAAAGATCCAAAACCGTAGTAGATCTGCTATAAGAGGACCCGTATTACGAAATATAACCTAACGTAGAGTGAGATTATATTTAAGCTACCGAAAATATGGTATAGTATAATATATAAGTATAAGAATAATACAGGCATTACAAAATACAGTTATTTCTGTCGATAAAAAATATCTAAATATTACAATATACTGTTACATTATTGACTGTATTTACTCTGCTGGAATCCAAAGATCCAAAACCGTAGTAGATCTGCTATAAGAGGACCCGTATTACGAAATATAACCTAACGTAGAGTGAGATTATATTTAAGCTACCGAAAATATGGTATAGTATAATATAAAAGTATAAGAATATACAGGCATTACAAAATACAGTTATTTCTGTCGATAAAAAATATCTAAATATTACAATATACTGTTACATTATTGACTGTATTTACTCTGCTGGAATCCAAAGATCCAAAACCGTAGTAGATCTGCTATAAGAGGACCCGTATTACGAAATATAACCTAACGTAGAGTGAGATTATATTTAAGCTACCGAAAATATGGTATAGTATAATATATAAGTATAAGAATAATACAGGCATTACAAAATACAGTTATTTCTGTCGATAAAAAATATCTAAATATTACAATATACTGTTACATTATTGACTGTATTTACTCTGCTGGAATCCAAAGATCCAAAACCGTAGTAGATCTGCTATAAGAGGACCCGTATTACGAAATATAACCTAACGTAGAGTGAGATTATATTTAAGCTACCGAAAATATGGTATAGTATAATATATAAGTATAAGAATAATACAGGCATTACAAAATACAGTTATTTCTGTCGATAAAAAATATCTAAATATTACAATATACTGTTACATTATTGACTGTATTTACTCTGCTGGAATCCAAAGATCCAAAACCGTAGTAGATCTGCTATAAGAGGACCCGTATTACGAAATATAACCTAACGTAGAGTGAGATTATATTTAAGCTACCGAAAATATGGTATAGTATAATATATAAAGTATAAGAATAATACAGGCATTACAAAATACAGTTATTTCTGTCGATAAAAAATATCTAAATATTACAATATACTGTTACATTATTGACTGTATTTACTCTGCTGGAATCCAAAGATCCAAAACCGTAGTAGATCTGCTATAAGAGGACCCGTATTACGAAATATAACCTAACGTAGAGTGAGATTATATTTAAGCTACCGAAAATATGGTATAGTATAATATATAAGTATAAGAATAATACAGGCATTACAAAATACAGTTATTTCTGTCGATAAAAAATATCTAAATATTACAATATACTGTTACATTATTGACTGTATTTACTCTGCTGGAATCCAAAGATCCAAAACCGTAGTAGATCTGCTATAAGAGGACCCGTATTACGAAATATAACCTAACGTAGAGTGAGATTATATTTAAGCTACCGAAAATATGGTATAGTATAATATATAAGTATAAGAATAATACAGGCATTACAAAATACAGTTATTTCTGTCGATAAAAATATCTAAATATTACAATATACTGTTACATTATTGACTGTATTTACTCTGCTGGAATCCAAAGATCCAAAACCGTAGTAGATCTGCTATAAGAGGACCCGTATTACGAAATATAACCTAACGTAGAGTGAGATTATATTTAAGCTACCGAAAATATGGTATAGTATAATATATAAGTATAAGAATAATACAGGCATTACAAAATACAGTTATTTCTGTCGATAAAAAATATCTAAATATTACAATATACTGTTACATTATTGACTGTATTTACTCTGCTGGAATCCAAAGATCCAAAACCGTAGTAGATCTGCTATAAGAGGACCGTATTACGAAATATAACCTAACGTAGAGTGAGATTATATTTAAGCTACCGAAAATATGGTATAGTATAATATATAAGTATAAGAATAATACAGGCATTACAAAATACAGTTATTTCTGTCGATAAAAAATATCTAAATATTACAATATACTGTTACATTATTGACTGTATTTACTCTGCTGGAATCCAAAGATCCAAAACCGTAGTAGATCTGCTATAAGAGGACCCGTATTACGAAATATAACCTAACGTAGAGTGAGATTATATTTAAGCTACCGAAAATATGGTATAGTATAATATATAAGTATAAGAATAATACAGGCATTACAAAATACAGTTATTTCTGTCGATAAAAAATATCTAAATATTACAATATACTGTTACATTATTGACTGTATTTACTCTGCTGGAATCCAAAGATCCAAAACCGTAGTAGATCTGCTATAAGAGGACCCGTATTACGAAATATAACCTAACGTAGAGTGAGATTATATTTAAGCTACCGAAAATATGGTATAGTATAATATATAAGTATAAGAATAATACAGGCATTACAAAATACAGTTATTTCTGTCGATAAAAAATATCTAAATATTACAATATACTGTTACATTATTGACTGTATTTACTCTGCTGGAATCCAAAGATCCAAAACCGTAGTAGATCTGCTATAAGAGGACCCGTATTACGAAATATAACCTAACGTAGAGTGAGATTATATTTAAGCTACCGAAAATATGGTATAGTATAATATATAAGTATAAGAATAATACAGGCATTACAAAATACAGTTATTTCTGTCGATAAAAAATATCTAAATATTACAATATACTGTTACATTATTGACTGTATTTACTCTGCTGGAATCCAAAAGATCCAAAACCGTAGTAGATCTGCTATAAGAGGACCCGTATTACGAAATATAACCTAACGTAGAGTGAGATTATATTTAAGCTACCGAAAATATGGTATAGTATAATATAAAAGTATAAGAATAATACAGGCATTACAAAATACAGTTATTTCTGTCGATAAAAAATATCTAAATATTACAATATACTGTTACATTATTGACTGTATTTACTCTGCTGGAATCCAAAGATCCAAAACCGTAGTAGATCTGCTATAAGAGGACCCGTATTACGAAATATAACCTAACGTAGAGTGAGATTATATTTAAGCATACTAATACCGAAAATATGGTATAGTATAATATAATAGTATAAGAATAATAACAGGCATTACAAAATACAGTTATTTCTGTCGATAAAAAATTCTAAATATTACAATATACTGTTACATTATTGACTGTATTACTCTGCTGGAATCCAAAGATCCAAAACCGTAGTAGATCTGCTATAAGAGGACCCGTATTACGAATATAACCTAACGTAGAGTGAGATTATATTTAAGCTACCGAAATATGGTATAGTATACTATAAAAGTATAAGATTAATACAGGCATTACCAAAATACAGTTATTTCTGTCGATAAAAAAATCTAAATATTACAATATACTGTTACATTATTGACTGTATTTACTCTTCTGAATCCAAAGATCAAAACCGTAGTAGATCTGCTATAAGAGGACCCCGTATTACGAAATATAACCTAACGTAGAGTGAGATTATATTTAAGCAATCCAAAGATCAAAACCGTAGTAGATCTGCTATAAGAGGACCCGTATTACGAAATATAACCTAACGAGAGTGAATTATCATTTAAGC
>CAWVRF010001437.1:0-15000 GCA_963932465.1 Maratus speciosus | reverse complement strand
AATGAAAGAGCTTTAAGAATGTAATTTATAATCAATCATGCTAGCTTTTTACCAGAAGTTTAACTAAAAATATTGGGTAGAGCATTTATTTTTACTTACTACAGCCTCATTTCTTTTTTTAAATAACGATAATTAATATATATATGTATATAATATATATATATTTATTTTTACATGACCGTTAAAAGTTTTCGTCAACTTTATTTTTATCGGTCTCATTCTAAAATCCTAAACTTAAAACTTTATCCTAGCAGCAAACGATTTCTAATATATATTTTAAAATTATATTGTAATTTTAATTTACGTTTTCATACATTATTTAATTATTAAAGTATGGATATCAAGGTAATTTCTTTTACAGTTGTTATATGATTATTTTTCTTTCTTTCCGTTTTCTTTTTCATTTTTTTTTACGGAAAAGAATGACAAACAATTCTTTATACCTACACACAGCTATATTACTGATGATTGTCAGAAAATATAGCAAAAGTTGTAGATCAGTTCAATTTATTTAATTGATAATTATAAATAAGCTTAAATATTTTTATTATAAAATTCGTATTTTGGAAAAATATTGTCGAGGATTAAATTTTATTTAATTATAAAACATTCTAATAATAATAATAATAATAATAATACAAATCATATAACTTCTCCTCCTGAAATAAAATATGACATTATTGAAATGAATTATCACCAAAAATATTACAAAACTCATTCTGCCGGGAGTGGGGACGGAACTCGCGTTCTTTACAAACATTCAGAGCTTTAAACTGACTGGGATCTCGTCCTACTATAGTCTAAAACTAAACAGGTTCTAGATTTAATTTTAAGCATGTGCACTTGTACTCATTGTGCACTGAACTGAAAATTTACATATACAGGGTATATCTAAATTCTTGGGAAAAACTTTAAGGGGTGATAGTACACATCAAGACAAACAATATTAAATAGGAAACTAAGGGTCCCAAACGTCTTCCGAAGGAGATAGGCGACATTAAAGTATAGGGTCCAAAATTTCAAATGATTATAAAAAACGGAAAAATTGGTCGATTTGTTTGCGGTTTTCAGTAAAACTATTCTTTATGTCAGTGTTTCCTTGAAAATAAATTTTAAAGATAAAGTTCAAAAAATGCCGTTAGAATTTGGAGTAACGAACAACTATGTTTTGCCGTTATTTTTTGTTTCTCATTAAATGCTTTCAAAAGCTTAGACTTAAACTTAAATTTTGAGCTCAAAATCTCAATCGTTGGGAGTGGTTAAGTAGCGCAAACTGAACCGTGTTCAGGAGGGAGGTTCAAATTTCAACTCCTGAACACATTTCAGTTTGCGCTACTTAACCACTCCCAATGATTGAGATTTTGAGCTCAAAATTTAAGTTTAAGTCTAAGCTTTTGAAAGCATTTAATGAGATACAAAAAATAACGGTAAAAAATAGTTGTTCGTTAAAGCGCCCTCTATCGGCATTTTTTGAACTTTATCTTTAAAATTTATTTTCAAGAAAACACTGACATAAAGAATAGTTTTACTGAAAACCGCAAACGAATCGACCAATTTTTCCGTTTTTTATAATCATTTGAAATTTTGGACCCTATACTTTAATGTCGCCTATCTCCTTCGGAAGATGTTTGGACCCTTAGTTTCCTATTTAATATTGTTTGTCTTGATGTGTACTATCACCCCTTAAAGTTTTGCCCAAGAGTTGGATACACCCTGTATATGATGATTTATTATATGGCATTTTAATATGTATGATGATTGCTAAGCTATTACTCATGTTGCTATTATCTATATAAACAATATTATAAAGCAAAAACGTGTCTCCCAGTAACACTGACGTCATAAAAATGGTGGGAACAATGGGAATACAACTGTAAAAAGAGTTACAAAAATGGAGATAAATATGCTACACATATTCGCTTCTAAAAACGTGTTTTTCGGTTTTTAGTGCTAGAAAAAGCCGAAAATTCATAAATGATGATAAGAATGATAAAAATGCATTGTGATAAATGTTAAATGGAATCACACATTTTATTCGAAATAACTAAATGCATAAAAAGTTGGATTGTATTACAGCGATATGACTATTGTTTGAAAAATTCTTATAGCAGTAAATTGCAATCTACGTTTAACTGCTTTAGCATAAAGGATAGCAGATCCTCATGTTTCTTATTGCACAAATATCGATTAACGCTATTTCTGTCGGTGTCAAAAGGTACCTTTTAAGATTCTGATTTATAGCAATTTTATTTGTAGTAAGATTGGAGGACCCCCAAAGTGATTACATATAAAATTTGTCATGTGATTGCATCTAAAATGAATGCTAAATGATGCATTTTGTGTATCGTCAACCGTATATCGTTAATCTTTTTTGCCCTTTGTTGTCTTTAAAGATCCAAAAAATATTGAAAGTATCATTGAAGCAATTTCTAATTCTTTTTCTCTAGTTTCAAGATATCAATTGTAAATTTTAAAATTCACATTTAGTGTTTTTCAAGAAGAGTCTTTTTTAGGTGCGTTCGTAATTATATAAATACGTAGCACCTATAGTCGTCGTTCAGTCCGTCTGTCTGTCCGTCTGTCCGCATATAACAGAGCAAAAACTACCCAACCGAATGGTCTGAAATTTTAAATATATAATTGTTGTAAAATTTTGTCGAGTCATTTCAAATTTTATGAAAATCGGATTTATAGTTTAATTACTGGGACAGTCAAAAGTTTTCCGTTACATGACGGCCAATGGGAAAAAATTATTGCAAGTGCATTTTAATGATGTTACAGCCTTCCGAATGGTCTGAAATTTTAAATATATAATTGTTACAAACTTTTGTCGCAACATTTCAAATTTTATGAAAATCGGATGTATAGTTTAATGACAGGGACAGTCAAAAGTTTTCCGTTACATTACGGCCAATGGGAAAAAATTATTGCAAGTGCATTTTAATGATGTTACAGCCTTTCAAACAGAATGAAATGGATATGCACTTATGAAGTGCACTAAAATATACATTCAGTACTACAATATGCGGTGCAAAAAATATTTATAAAACTAGTTATAATACGAACGCACCTCATTTGCCACGTTTGACGAGCAATTACCAACTTGTTTTTTTTTTTTTTTTTTTTTTTTTATTTAAAAGGTGGGACAATGTTACGCTCGGCTTCGGGTGACCTTTGTCTCATAACCAAAAAATTGTAAAATAAGCTTTAAAAACTTTGTAAGACAATACAAATACACTATTATAATAGAATAATAAAATATAATAAAAAAAACTGTCATTTCGATTTAAAAAAACACAAATGAGCATTATGCAAAAAATGTATGAACAATTAACAATTAAAACGGTAAGACTAATGTTTTTCAAGAAAATATAATTTTAGATATTATATTAACTTATTTCAACAACTGAAAAAACATTTCTTTGAAAAGGAACAGGTCAAAGGAATACAAATACATTATTATAATAGAATAATAAAATATAATTTAAAAAAAAAAACTGTATCATTTCAATTTTTAAAAAAACACAAAGTTTGTATGGGAAAAAAAAAAAAAAAAAAAAAAAAACGAAATTTTATTCAAAAATAAGCATTAAGCAAAATATGTATAAACAATTAACAATTAAGACGGTAAGACTAATGTTTTCAAGAAAATATAATTTTAGATATATTAACTTATTTCAACAACTGAAAAGGCATTTCTTTTAAAAGGAATAGGTCTTTTTTGTGT
Organism: Maratus speciosus; assembly: GCA_963932465.1. NCBI lineage: Eukaryota > Metazoa > Arthropoda > Arachnida > Araneae > Salticidae > Maratus > Maratus speciosus. The sequence goes on along the minus strand of CAWVRF010001437.1, from coordinate 11,273 downwards.
TTGTTGGGGGGGGGGGGGGGATAATTTTTTTAGAACCTTATAATTTATTATTTAAAGTAGTGATTGGGGTTGAATACTTTTTTAGCGGATTTTCTTTGGCTAAATACATGTTGTAGAACAACATCTACAACTTTCTGAAGCGTTTCATCAATATAATTTTTATAATTATGGCTACCTACTGCATTATTACACGAATATCTGTACAAAAGAATAATATTCATGTACTAATACAACGTATATATTTACAGTACATGTTTGCTTTTATGTTTTTACTAGCTTACTTGCCCGGCGTTGCCCGTGTACGTTAAAAAACATCACGAATTGCGAAAAAGCTCTGAAAATCGCAATAAGATATTGCGAAAAAATTTTAAATCGCTGCATGAATTTCGAAAAGAGAAAAAAAAATTATATATTGTGTTCGATGATTGAAAGTTGATTCCTTTCACTAATGTGGAAAAATGGTAGAAAATCGCTAAAATACACTAAAAATCACATACAAAATTCCCGAAAAATTCGAAAATTGATATACGAAATCCGAATAAATTTTATTGAAATGAGGGCAGAAATTACTTTAGTATTATTGGTCAAAAATGGAATGTCAAAAAATTGCAGCAGATCGCGAAGAAACGTAAAAATCGAATTAAAAATCACAAAAAGTTCAAAAATCACCAAAGTCAAAATTTACTATAGTTGGATAAAAGATCCAAATCTAATTCCTTTGACCTGCGGGCTCTCTTAAAATTTAAGTTTGGGAAAGCATGCTAAGCATTGTATCATGTTACTTTTATTCATAATTTAATTTACTTGGATTCCCTTAAATATAATCCCTTAAGTTAATATTAGCTTTTGTTGCATTAAAATATCTCAATTTGTTGATTTTCTGTAAGCAAATAATCCCTATTGGTCTACAATGGAAGTCTATGTTAATTTGGCGAAATATTCGAGATATCGCCAAGTTGGTGCCACTTTTGGCGACTAATTTTTATGTTCAAAGTTGGCGGTATATCGCCATATTTGGCGATAAAACTGTGTCTCCCCCTACGGTAACCCCCTTATAGGTATGGAGATGCATTAAATGCTGTTCAATAATCGCATACAAAATTTGCTAAAAATTCAAAAATCGCTGTACGAATTCCGAATAAACTTTTTTGAAAATAGAACAAAATTTACTATACTGGATTAAAAGAAAGAAACCGCATTCTTTTCACTAATGTGGGAAAATCACCTCGAAACTTAAAAAAGCGCATAAAAATTTAAATAATAAAAAAAACTAATCAAAAAATCGAAAATCGGGCTTCAAGGTGCAAAACTTCATGTATAGACGTAACTTTTCCCCAAATTTTGTAGCTCTACGTAGAGCGGTCTCTTCAGAACACTGTCGACACACTCACACACGAACTTCTTTCCCTTATTATTATAGATTTTCAAAAAAATTAACTATAATAAATTACGTAAATTTGTGGTGAATTTTGTCTCGCGACAATCTCACCCAAAATTGTCATTCAGAATGCTGGTTGTGAATAAAGCTAAAGTAGGATCTAAAATATCAAATTAATATACATACATATATCTCATTGATTTGAAAAGAAGACATATAAAAATAATGTATTTATCTCTTTACAATATTAAGCGTAGATAATTTTTCCAAGCAAAAGTTTTCTCCAATAAAATCATGCGCGAAATAGTAAACAAAATAACAACCGAAGTGATGCCAAACTAAATTTTTTAAATGCTGAATTAAATAATTTATGTTTAAGCTACAGCTGCGACCTATCAAAATTCGACATTATTAATTAGCTTTATTGTAAGAACTTTTATTTATTAAACGTTTTGTCTTTATGTGCGGGGTGGGACAAAGTCATCCCCCCCCCCCCCGGTTGACGGTACAAAAAACTTAGTGCACCTTATTCTTTTATAACTGCTAAAATTAATACTATTTCATTAATTAACAAATGTTTTTTGTATAGAGATAGGCCGGTTCCGTTTTTGTTTTCGACCCAAAATCTGAGTTTCGGTGAAAATGCTGCCTAAAATTTGGCCGTACCTAAACTGTTTGTATTCCAAAAATCTCGTTTCTTTCTTCAGAAATTTTCAACATTACTCGTTGATTTGAGCTGTATCAGCTCAAATGAGACTCTCTTTATTTATTGCTATGATCTTCACTGTTCATAATTGTCATGACTCACTCAAAATGTGAGTGCAAATTATAAAGCAAACAATGCATGCATGATTAAATTTTGAAGACGCTTTTCACGTGCTCATTGAAAGCTGTAGGCTTAACAGCTATGGAAAATTTTTAGTTTGAAACCGCCGAAGGGTTTTGAATACTTTTTCAGAAAGTATAACAGATGATCATTTACGAAAATCATTATAAAAGATAAATCGAGGTATATATACCTAAAGTATTTTTTTAATTAGAAGAAATTCGTAAAATTAGAAAATCATTTTGTGTCATAGATGAATTAATCATATTTTATTTTATACGAAAAAAAGTTTTGGTCAGAGGTAGAATGAGCGAACTTGGGCTACATGTATTAATTACACGTATAATTAATTAATAATTCTGTAATGTTTGTATTAATAACTTAAAAAAAAACTTTTGGACATTTTCATTTTCTGCCGAAAATAGGAAGATATTCGAAATTCGGTTTCGGTCTTAAAAACCTGTTTCGGTCGATCATTAGTTTTTTTTGTAGTTTTTAAATTAAAACAACGACAGATCTTTTTTAGTACAATAAATGCTTTTTTCCATGCTTACGAGCTTTAAAAATGACAAGTAACATAATTATATATATCAAAATCGTAAAAGATACACCGTTAGAAACAGTACTAAGATACCTATTAAAAAATGAAAAATAATGGAAGACAGTTCTATACTTTTAAAGGGACCCGTGCTAATCTTAGTATAATTCTTTATTTTTTTTATCTTTAAATGTCTTCAAAAAAATTGTTAAATTTTTTTCTTTTTTGAATAATAAAAAAAATTCATCGTTACAAGTATTAACATTTTATCTCTCTATTCTAAAAAAAATTAACTACCGCTGTCACCGCCGCCGCCGGTTTTGAATTTTTTGTGACCGGAGGTCTTTCTTCGTTAATATTAAGAAAATTAATGCATACAAAAATATGAAAATCGGTAATATTATAGAGAAATGTTTGATAAACACGCTGATGCAGACAGTTTTCAAATCGAAGAATTGTTTTAAGAGATATTTAATGTCAAAGTTGGACAAAATCGTTCCATTAAAAAAGTTTTATAGCAGCAAAAACTGTACATAGGAATTTAATCATTTTTAGATCATTTTATACGTTTGAAGTTCCCGGTGTGCAGACTGTTTTCTTTTTTTTAATTTGGCTAATTTTTTGAGGTTTTATTTCTATTTTAAATTCAAGTTTTCAGGATTTCTAGAGATATTTTTTACAGATTTTAGAAAGTGATATTAATTTAAACTGTTGCCAACTGTATAAACAGCGGAAACAATAATGTTTGCTTCAAAAAAAAAAAAAAAAAAATATTTATACGTGTAATAAATTAAAAATTTATTTACACGTGACTATTATAAACAGAAAAAAACATTTGGAATTAGAATTAAATAATTATGTACAAAAAGCAGGAACTCATTAAAAATTACGTCGTAAAAACTATAATTATACGTGAATTTTAAGAGAGAAAGGAATTTGTAAAGTAATAAATTTATTAACATGCGTTAGAAGTCTTAAATAGCAGAAATTACGTCATATTTACGTTACATTACAGTTATTACATAAAATGAACACCAAATAATATTGCAAAACGGTTTAAATTTAGAAATTGCGCTAGACATTTATTTGATATTTTGAGAGGATACTTTTCAACTATTTTTGTTAGGAAAGCGCAAATAATATTTCATTTCTAACACAAGTATTTTCACGTGAATATTAAAAAGAGAAAGAATAGTTTGGTCAAAATTACGTCAGATTAAAAACGATTAATTTAAAATGTCTCATTTAAAAGAACTTTCTTTTCGCTTTGTTAAAAAAAACCGGGAGACAAAGATTCTGTTTACTTAATTCCTTTTATATTAGCTTATTTTGAAATGTTTATCTTATTTTACTTAATCAAAGACGAAAACAGCGATTGACATATGTATTTTTGGTACCACTTAGTTATCCCGTCGACCAAAAATCTATCATTCGCCAAACTATAAGATTAAATGTCAATAATGGTTGATCGTAAATGTCACATTAACTTGACTTTAAGCAAGTTACACGTGTCTACGTCATCAAGTTATTTTTATTTCGACGTTTTATTTGTATTTTTATTAATGTTGCACTAATTTATTTGTTCTTTCGTTATTTAAAATAAAAATGATGTCAATTTGTATAATTTGGCGAGTGCTTTGGCGATTTATATAATTTGGCGAAATTGGTCGACGGGTTAATCAAGTAGTACCGTAGCGGATTTGGCCTTAAAATTCCCCAGTCAAAGAGAAATGAATAGAAATCCGTTTATAGGGAGATCGCCATTGTTTTTTAAATTATAATTCAATCTTCCGAAATCTTTTTAAAGCCGATCAAATTAGCGTACTTTTAGAGTCTGCGGTGTCTGAACGGGGGTTGACGAGCGTAGCTCGTAGGGGGTAGAGCCCCCTAGTTTTTTAAGATTTTCGATTTAATTTTTAAATATTGTTAAAACAAAAAAGAAATGGGATTTTATTTAATAAAATTAGTTTCCATCAAAACTATCTAATCTACAATCATATGTAAAATTCAGCAAAAAAGAACTAAAAATCAATGCACAATACATATCTTTTAATATTAGTATACATTTGTTAATAGTACTAATTTATTGGGTCAACGATATTTCAAATACGCTAATTTAGAAAGAGAGGCAAGTGCACTTTGAATAGAATTATTTTTTATATTGCATATGATAATAATCACAATCAGAATATCGACATGAATAATTTAAAAATTTTCTCTATCTAAATTAGTAAGTATTGCGACATGCAAACAACTTACTGCTAAATATATTTTATTACTTTTTCAACTTTTTTCTATAAAATAAAATTATTTTTCGTTTTATTGTAACTTTTCTAAAAAAAGGATGATACATTAAAATAAAATAAATAAGCAAACTAGTCGTTGGGGGCCACCGTAATACTTACCCATCATGGATATACATAATATAAAACATGTGATACATGCATCACATTGTATCATGTTAATTTTATTCATAATTCAAATACCTGGAGTCCCTTAAATATAATTAATATAATCCCTTAAGCTAATATTACTTTTTGTTGCATTAAAATATCCCAATTTGTTGATTTTCTGTAAGCAAGTAAACACTGTTGGTTTACAATGGAAGTCTATGGGAATTTGGCAAAATATTAGAGATACCGCCAATTTGGCGTCACTTTTGGCGACCAATTTTGACCGCCAAATTGGTGATATATCACCATGTTGGCGACAAACTTGGTGGCATTTGGCGACAGAACAGGGTCCCCCCTATGGTAACCCCCTCGCCGGAGCGTTGAACCTATGCCAAATTTGGTGGGTGCTCCGGTTGGGTGATCCTATGGTAACCCCCTTATAGGTATGGAGATGCATTAAATGCTTGACATTTACGATAAGCCATTATTGGCATTTAATCTTACAGCTTGGCGATTAGTTTCTCGTCGTCGCGATAATCGAGTAGTACCCAATTGCGTAAAAGAAACATCCTTATAACTCAAAAAATGATAATCATATTAACTAACAGTTTACTGCGTCGGATTAAGCGTCTCATTTCCAATTAAAATATATCTTTGAATTGAAATTTGAATGAAATACAGGGTCATGAAAAATCGAAGAGTGTGAAAAATATGATTACAAATATTTCGGTTACTAATTATCCAATCGATTTCATTCTTTATGCAAAATTTATGTTTTTTATTATCTTTTATATTCACTCTTTCAAATAAACAATTTCGGAATTTTTGTATACTTTTTGTCAGAACGAATATTTCGAGAGTGAAAAAAATAGTTCCAGATAATCGAGGTTACTAATATTCAATAGGCTTCTTCCCATTATTACTTCCTAAGTACACACCAAATTTCAAGACTTTATCTGAATTTGTTCGGGAGATAGAGCATTTACAGAGATACACACACACAGACGAGGGCAATTTTTTTTTCTAAAAATATGTTTTTCGAAATCTCCAGTGTCTGAAACGTGTAAATCCGTCAAAAAAATTTTTTTTTTCGATTTTTAAAACGATTATAAGACTTACCCTATACTACGTATGATGACTAAGTAATAATAATAAAAAAAACTGTTATTAAAACTACGTTTCATAGAAAATCAACTTTTTTAACAAATTATTGCTTTTCAAAGTGAGGCAAGTCCATTGGCGCATATCAAAGCCATGATTCTTTTCAGCCAACACATATAACCATTATCACATATTAAATTTACATGGGATAAAACCACAAATATATATATATAAAGTATGCTTTTGAAAGTGTGGCAAGTTCATTGGCGCATACTAAAACCATTATTCTTTTCAGCTAACGCAGATAACCATTACAGCAATACCTCGACTTACGTCAGCAATTCGTTCCAAGACTAGCGACGTAAGTCGAAAACGACGTAAGTCAAGATTTATTTAGATAAGCAAAAATGGATATGTAATAAAAATTCTCCAATATCTAATGTTCATATTCTATTGTATTTAGGGATTATGTTACGTACATTTAACATTAGCAAAAAAATGCATTTGCAATACAAGAATTTGGAATAGATCAATACGTTGTTAACGTAAAATTTATTGGCCTTGTAGCTGCCCGCGTTTGAGTCTTTGAGGATGTGAAAAAATCTTGCAATGAAGTTTGAACCGACAATTTTTTTTTTCTCTCTTAGAAGCACTTTGTAACAGCAGAATGAGTTTTCTGAGCTTTTTCTAGTGACTTTGTTTACTTGTTTGTCGCTATCACGTGACTGTCGCAAGAAAATTTCCTTTCATAGAACCAATAGTCTTCAAAAAAGTTCAAAGTGCGTGTTAATTAAGGAATTTGCTTTCCAGGCCATACGGCGTAAATGCGGGATGATTCATACTAAATTTACATGAAATAAGACCACAAAAAATATTAAATAAATCAATTTACTATAGTTGCGAATATTTTTAAACCCATTCACATGCAAACCATTCAATATCCAATGGCGGGGTCACAGGGTCAAAAACAAATGGCAAAAAAATTATGCCCATTTTTTTCCCATTCTGACCAGAAAATCAGAGTTATAACTTTTTACGGCTGCTCTTTCATCTTCACCTAACACTTCATTTATAATGGCTGTTTCATAATAGTGGAATCCACCAATCCATCAGATAAAAATGATCCGTTCCTAAGGTATAAGTTCGATTGGAAAAAACTATTTAATACTTTAAGCAGAAAGAAGAGGCTACACCTTCAATTTTCATGACACTAATAGAATCACATAGCTGCAGCTGCCAATGTGTACGGTTTTGTTGCCTCTAAAATTTAATACAAATTTTTCCCATATTGAATCGTTGACAATTGGGAGACTTTTTAAACTGAATTTCCGGAAGTGACAGCCAATTGTTTTCTTGTGACGACATTTCTGTGGCTGTCAACTCGTAACACTTTGCTAAAAATGTTAACTTTGACAACATTTTCTGGATGAATCTTTGCCTGTATAAGAAAAGGGGAAATTCTTTAATTTCTTGGTATCTGAACAAAATCGGTAACTTGAATATTAATATAATTTTTTTTGTATTTACGAATGAAAATGACTTCGCGAAAGTATCAGAAAAGTAGTTAGTTTGGATTTGGGAATAGCTTTCATTATAAAAAATTCTCATAAAGAGATGTGATCCCCTCCCACCCCAGAAAAGGAAATCCATGAACCCCTCCCCGCTAAATGGTGAGCTGGGTCCGCCCTTCTCAATATCTGACAATACATATGATGGACTTGCCCTACTTTATAAATAAACGGCTCATACATCAAATCGTAAGCCTGAGTAAACTTTGAAATTTTAGTTATTAAAATTATTATTTTATTTTTTAAAAATTTGCATTTGAAAAGAAATATCTTTTTTAGATATTTCTTTTAAATTGCAAATTTATCTTTCAAGGGGGGGAAAATGATCAAATTTTTTTATAAATGGAAATAAGTAAAGTTTTGTGTGCTAGGCCATTATAAAAATAAGTGCTTGCTTGTTTAAAAAATATTAATTGCATTAATTGTTTTTAATATTAACTTTTTTTTCTTTCAGGAATATCAAACGTTTTATCCGTGCTTGTTCCCGGAAAGAATTTTAGAGACACATATAACCCTTGGCTAGATTACAGAAATATAAAATCACCTTACGTGAACAGTTATCAAAATTACCTAAGGTCGTTTAGAGATGATTGGTATAGGAAAAGTAGAGACAGATTCAGAAATGTGGACGTAGTTGATTATTCTGACGACAACATAGTTGATCATTTTGAAAACATTCGCACAACAACACCATCCGATAAATTCAGAAATCCAACTACGCCAGATGTTTTTTCACAACCAAATATTCGCTCCATATCACCAGAGGCTGTCAAATTCGCATCTGATTTGTATGTGACTGCTCAAAAGGTTTCTGATTTTAAGGAGACACCTGAGCCCAGCACAAATATCCCAGATACAGAAATCACTTCAAATTCTGTAATTTCGCAAACAGCGTACAAAATTCCTTTAAAACGACAGCATGAATCTATAACATTATTGAAAAAGGAAGACATAAACTTGATTGATGGCAAAAGTAGTTTTGCACCATTGGAAAATTCAAGAAAAGGTAGCACTATCGAAACGTCTATGGAAAACAAAGAATTTGCAGGTACTTCAGAATTTCTTACAGATACTTTCACAAAAAGAGAAGGAACGGATAGCTCATTTATAGATAAGAGAGAGAATCGGATAGAAGGGGTAACTTTTCTAAAAGGTGATTCAGTTACACAAACTCTTGAAACTAAAGAAAAGTGTGGATGTAAATATCTTTGCACAAAAATTATTTCTCTTCAAGAACTTTTCAAGAAGACAAATAAGGCAGATGTCCAAACAGAATCGACAACGCTTCAAAAATCCTCTTCAGTTATAAATCCAGAAGTTTCACCTTTGTTTTCAGATAGCACTAAGTCGAAGTCGACAAACAATCAAAAGTCTGATATGTTTACTAATGAGGGAAAATTTGAAAGTAAATCAACAAGATTTGAAGATCCCAATTCAATTATAACAAGAGAAGTTATACCTCTGGGTGATAAATCAAGTTCTTCAGTTAACACTGAAACGACATACAGCAAAGATTTTAAAATAGAAACAGCAGCAACTCAAAGTTCTTCCTTAACAACAGATGGAGATATAGATTTAAAAATTAAATCAAGTTCCTCGGAAGGTATCCATTCAACAAATACCCAAAATCTTGAGACGGAATCAACTTCTTCTCAACCTTCATCTACTGTGACAAGTGATGATACAATCCTACAATCCAGATTAAGTTCATTTGAAACCAAACCGACAACTTCCGAAATTTCAGAAATTGAATCAACAACAGAAAACTTTATTTCAACTAGTAAAGATGCATCCGTTTCATTTTCAGATAAAGTAACTGAAGATGTTAGAAAAGAAACTTTTCATACTGAATCACCTTCATCGGAAGTTCAGTTCACATCAGGAAATGTTAAGCAAAATCATGTCATAGAAATTTCAAGCATACATACGGCAAGAATTGTGATAACTTCATTGTTTCTAGTGATTGCTTTGACAGCGCTTACAGTACTGGCTGTTTATATGTTTACACTGAGACGTAAAACTGTGCATTACGATCAGCTGCAGCTCATATCTTAAATTTTCTTCAGCTGTCAAAAATTAAATGTTGTACTTAAGTGTAAAAATACATTAGATTATTTTTAAAAACTTTTTTTATTACATATTAAGAATGATATAAAATGTATTTCTTATAGTGATACTGCCTTATTGTATTTCAAATTAACTTCTTCATTTGAAACCAAATCAGCAAACGTTGAAATTTTAAAAATTGCAACAACAAAAGAATACTTCATTTCATCAAGTATATTTATCCCTGTTTCATTTACAGATAAAGTTATAGAAGACGTCACAAAATAAACTTTTTCTACAGAGTCACAATTTTCAAAAATTCAGATTACATCAGGAGGTATTAAGCAAGATTACGTCATAGAATTCCAAGCATACATATAGCAAGAATTGTGATAACTTCATTGTTTTTAGTGATTGCTTTGACAGTGCTTACAGTACTGGTTGTTTATATCTTTACACTGAGATGTAGAATTGTACATTACGGTCAACTAGGGTTATATCTTAAATTTTCTTCGACTTTCTAAGAAATAAATGTTGTACCTAAGTATAAAAATATAGACTATTTTTAAAAACCTTTTTGGATAACATACTAAAAATTATATAAAATGCATAGCTTTACAGTTTATCTTATGCATTTGTTATACTGCATATTTAAAATATCTGTATTTTTTCTTTTGTTCATTAGGTTTATAATTTAAAATTTTAGACAATTAGAAAATGATATTTGCTACAATATAAAAACCTCAAAAACATAATGACATATAATGACTACTTTCTTCCAAAATCAGCACATTTCATTAAAGCATACCATTGCATTTAGGTGAACTTGAAAAAAGAATATTGATGATTCTACATTATAAAATATTAAAGAAATTTTCTGACATAACAGAAAAACGACCACGAACATCAAATGCAACTTTGTAGTTACTCATGATTTGGGAACCTTTTCTCTTACCTTCAGAAATCCTTTCAAAAGAGACACATTTTTCGCTCAATAGTTCAAAAGACATTTGTGTTAATTTCGGAAACTGATTAGTTTACCGAAAAGTATGAGATTTCTGAACGTTTTTACTCCTAAAGATTTTGGAAATATAAAAAAAGATTTATAGACGTGTGGGTACCTACGAAGCTACAATGAATTTTTATAAATGTTTCTTTTATATCAGAAATTTTTCCTAGATTTTTTCTTCTTTTACACTGTATATCTACTTAACCCTTTCGTGAGTGTTCCGTACACTTCTTTAATTTTTAGGAACACTTTTTCCGATTTGAAAATTTCATTTTGTTTAATCGTTGAAATGCTGTGATTAAATAAGGCAAAAATTTCTGTTTGGAAATAATGGTGCAGAAAATTTCATTTTATTTAATTCTTGAAATGCTCAGATTAAACAAGATAAAATTTTCTGTTTGAAAATACTGGTGC
>CAWVRF010001436.1:155000-164000 GCA_963932465.1 Maratus speciosus | reverse complement strand
CGACAGCCTGTGGGTCCTGGCGAGTCTGTGGAAGGACGGATTGCGGACGCTGCTCGAAGACGGGGAAAAATCACCCCCGCCGAGATTTTGTTTTCCGGTGCGACAGAATTTCAGACCCGCGAAGAACGGTCCCACCGATTACTTTTTGTATTCGATGGACGGATCCGAGTTGTACTTTGAAAGGGACGACGGCCTGTGGGATTTGAACGAGGAAGAATGGACCGAACTTCAGTTGAAATCGGGAAACGAGTTGATTCTAAAAACGTTTTGAGATGTAACAAAGTGGAACGAGAACTTGGAAACTTAAGATAAAAAAATACGATATTTGTGTAAAATGTGCATCTCTCCCAGATTTAGACTAGGATTAAAAATATATTTTATATTCCATTATTAAATTGTTTAAGATAAAATTCTTTTGACAATATTTTCTATTTAAAAAAAAAAAAAAAAAAAAAAAAAAAAAAAAAAATTTTTTTTTTTTTTTTTTTTACTTTACTTTGAAAAGTAAAGTATTACTTTGCTAGAAAAATCGTGTTCTACTTTCTGAACAGATACTAAGATGGCGAGTTGTGATGATTCGACTCTTTTAGATTCATCTTGCGTTTGTTGTAATCCTCCAGATTTTAATCCTTATAAATGTATTGTCGATTCCGCACCTTTAGATAATTTGCTTGAACACAGAATAGACACTATAAATAGGTACTCTATTATGGAATTCAAAGGGCGAGGAATGAAAAAAGGAAAATCAAATGAGGAATTATTTATAAATCACATTGATCCAACGGAGTATGGAATAATTACACCAGAAAGTCAAGAACCCATGCAAAAACGTTTTGAGATGCAACGAAGTGGAACGAGAACTTGGAAACTTAAGATAAAAAAATACGACATTTGTGTAAAATGTGCATCTCTCCCAGATTTAGAGACTAGGATTAAAAATATATTTTATATTCCATTATCAAATTGTTTAAGATAAAATTCTTTTGACAATATTTCTAAAAAAAAAAAAAAAAAAAAAAAAAAAAAAAAAAAAAAAAAAATTTTTTTTTTTTTTTTTTTTTTTCATAATGAAAGTACTTAAAGACTTTCCTTCGGTTCGACTTGTGTATAATTTCCTTTTCTCGGATAGTGCATCTCGCTCTCGCCCGCCATTACATTCGACTTTCCTTTCGTGTCCGGTCAGCCATGGAAAAAAATCTCGTATCGCCTTCCAGTGTTCCACAGTCGACAGGGTCTGCTTGTTCCGAGATGAAAATTTCCCACGAATCGGGCCGCTACGTTTATATCCCAAAGACCTCAAGGTTGTCCTTTTCGGACGGATACTTGAACTCGATAGCTAAATGCGTGCGCGCGTTCTTAGACGGCGGTTTCGAATGGTATCACCTCGTTCTAGGCCAAGCTATAGATTTCGACCGCTGCACTCTACGAATCTTCGGCCGAGACGAAAAAGAACGCTACCATTTCGTCGCGGCGTGTCACGAGGGTCGTTTCGAGAAAGACGTGTGGGAAAAACTCGACATGGTCGACAAGCGTGCCAGTCTGATCTACGAACCCATCGAATTGGTTCGCGTTCTCGTCAGAACGAGTCGATTACCCATCGCCAATTACAAGTTGCCGCCTCACAGCCAGTGGGTCCTGGCGAGCATGTGGAAAGAAGGATTGCGGACTCTGTTCGATTACGAGAACGAAGAACAGACTCCGCCGCGTTTTTGTTTTCCGGTGCGAAAGCATTTCAGACCCACGAAAAAGGGCCCGACCGATTACTTTTTGTATTCGAGGGACGGATCGCCGCTATACTTTGAAAAAGACGATAGCTTGCTGGATTTGAACGACGACGAATGGACAGACCTTCAGTTGAAATTGGGAAACGAATTGATTCGAAACGACATCGATTAGTAAAAAATATAACGCCTAGTTTAGGTTTCGAAAATACCTTGTTTCCTGGACTTGTACAAATTTTCAATCTTGCCCAGAGTTCTGGACTTGTAAAAATTTCTTAGTCGTAGAAATCATGCATGTAAAAAAAAAAAAAAAAAAAAAAAAAAAAAAAAAAATTTTTTTTTTTTTTTTTTTTTTTTTCAGGGTTGGAGATTTATATCTTTTAGACTTTTGAATCTTAGTTAAATTTATCGTAGCGTTCTGGACTTGTAAAATTTTCCACATTTAATCTCGCGTTCTGGACTTGTAAAATTTTCCACATTTAATCTCGCGTTCTGGACTTGTAAAATTTTCCACATTTAATCTCGCGTTCTGGACTTGTAAAATTTTCCACATTTAATCTCGCGTTCTGGACTTGTAAAATTTTCCACATTTAATCTCGCGTTCTGGACTTGTAAAATTTTCCACATTTAATCTCGCGTTCTGGACTTGTAAAATTTTCCACATTTAATCTCGCGTTCTGGACTTGTAAAATTTTCCAGATATTTATCCGAGAAAGTGTATAAAAGAAAGTGTATAAAATATCTCAATCCTATAATGTAAAAAAAAAAAAAAAAAAAAAAAAAAAAAAAATTTTTTTTTTTTTTTTTTTTTTTTTTGTTTCAAGCTTATAGATTTATATTTGAAATTTATTTTCGTTTTTATACGCGACTCGCATTCTTTCGCCTCTTTACTACAATTTTCTTTCCGCGTTCGATCATGGCGCTCGTTTCTCTCTACGTTCCCGACGGCGTGCCCAGAGATTTTTTAACTGCCGCCGAAGATTCGCAGCTCGTTCGCCTGGTTCCCGTGCTCACCGAGCCCCACGCGCTTTTCGATCGAACCGATTCCTGCGCCTGTTCCACCCGCCACGGTCTGGCCATTCGTGGACGGAGCGTCACGGTTCCGCGCGACGGACACGCCGTGGTGGGTTACCCCCTGTACGCTCTGCCGCCCGATTGCACGTCGGAAGAAACCAACGTCGTGGTCGCGTGGTTATCGCGCCACCGAATGAAAACCTTTCGGAGCGTCGTCGAGATCGGCGGCCCCTATGTCAAACACTACGACAAAGAAGAAACGTTGAAAAGAACTTTGGGACCGGCGACGCACGACGGCCTGTTTCGAAAAACTCGCCACGGAGAGTGTTGCGAAATCTACACGCTCGAGAAGGATCCCGTGTTTATGTTGAAATCCGTCGTGTTGTCGATTCACGGCCGGGGTCCGACGTTGGAAAGTGCTTGCCGGTCGAACGAAAAATGTTGAACGGGTAGACGAATGACGTGAAATCGTCGGCGTCTCTCGTTCGAAACGTTGTCTGATAACGGTGTTTGCTCGTTTGAATTCACGTGACGTCATAAATAATTTCGGGTTTTTCGACATTTTGAAAAACGGCTCGAAAAACCACATTCGGATTAAAAATAAAGTGTAAAAAATGTCGGTTCAATGTGAAAATTATCCTACGGCGAAAAACGCATCGTTAGTACTCGACCCCAGGAAGAAACCTCCGTTCGCCATAGGCGACTACGTACCCTATTACTGTAATCCGGGTTACGATTTCCGCGACAAAATGTCTTTCGCTATCGGAACGAACACTCCCGTGTTTCGATGCGAGCTGGATGGCGATTCTGCCGTGTGGAAGATGGATACGGAATGCGATCCGATAAACTGCGGCGATCCGGGGCAGGTGGATCACGCGACGAGAACGGGTTCGGATTTCTCATATAACGGCGAAGTGAGTTACGAGTGTAAGGACGGTTATAAAATGACGGGCAACAAATCTCTGTTTTGCGGGGCACACGGATCGTGGGTGCCGTCGGTCGACAAAGTAAAATGCGAACCGCCGACTCTGCAAGATGTTCTAAATTCCCCCAATTATATGACTTACGCTTTCCCGTTCCTGTTACTTTCGATGATTATGGCTGGCAAAGCATCCTCTTAGAAAAATTCGAATGGTAAAAATTCGCCGTTTTCGTTATTACCCGTCACGGCGGTTTCTTTGAAAGGATAAAGATGCAAACACCTAGTTTAGGTTTCGAAAATACCTTGTTTCCTGGACTTTTAATTTTCTAAAAAAAATTCAGAGTCATAAAAAAAAAAAAAAAAAAAAAAAAAAAAAAAAAAAAATTTTTTTTTTTTTTTTTTTTTTTTATATGACTGAATTTTTTGTTAGAATTAGATTTGTTCGAATAAAACAACTACTTCTGGGACGCAAAAGTATCTGAATGTAAACTTTGGATTCAAACATGGATGCCTGTACCGCTCGACGCTTGACGGTCGCTGTAGATAATCGACCGTCGGACGTGACGGACGAGTGTGCCATTTGTTTAGAAATTAAACTACCCGAGGATTCTTTTACGTTTCCGAACTGCAAGCATTCTTTCCATAAAGATTGCGTCGCCTTATTGATAACCGAATCGGAATACGAATTGCGTTGTCCGTGTTGTCGGACGAAATTGAACAGAGACGAATTACTTTCCGAGATCGGATTAGATTGTTTTCGTTCGTATTTTAAGGGAACTATTAGAAGAAATAACAATGGAAATTTCGAACCTATTCTGATTCGTTGCGGGTTTGAAAAAGAATGTGGTGTAATGAACTTCAGAATATATTTGAACGATTTTAAAAAAACGTATATTTACAGAGGAAATTACCATAATGTTAAAGTTGGGGTTGAGTACGATCTGAAATTTGATATGAATGTTGAGATTGACGAATTAAATACTTCAAAAGATAAAAAAGAAGTATACGTACACATATTTTCTTGCCCGTGGCATTGCAGATGTTTGTAAAAAAAAAAAAAAAAAAAAAAAAAAAAAAAAAAAAAAAAAAAAAAGATAGGCCTATATACCTATATTTTTTTTTTTTTTTTTTTTTTTTTTACGCAGTGTATTTCTCTCGGCTTATATATATTCCCGCCTCGCAAATTTCCACATCTCACTCTACTTACCGTCACCTTTCCTTTACCAGTTTCGGTTCGCGGTATTCAGAAAAAACTTTCGTCATGTGGCTGAAATTGTCCTTTTTTCCCGACAGGCACAGTCTGCTGGCCGTCGTCGCGTCGGACGGAAACGTGTATTTCAAGGCTTCGGAAGTCGGTAAATTTTTAGGTTATTCGAGTCATTACACTTTTGCGAAGAGACACGCAACCAGGAATCTCAGGAAAATGATTCCCTGTAAATTCACGCACGGACGAGGCGGACGAGCTGCCACTGACGTCAACACTACCATGGTTTTCGATTTCGAGGAAATGATTTCGACCATCCGAAAAACATTTAAGAATCACGAAATACCTTGCGACGAGAAAAGGATCGATCAACTCAAAAAACTGTGGCAGTCAGGGACCGTGACGACCGAAAAACACGACGCCGATAATTTTCGGCAGCAGATCCGCGTACCCGATCCGATATCGCACATGTCTCACACGGCGCCGTTCCCGCTCGAAGTGCGCCTGGATCGACCGGACGGCGTGAACGTCCAGGAATGGATCGGAGAATTTTCGGACCGCGTTTTGAAAATGTTCGAGGAAGCGAATGATTTTCTTCTTCGTCGAGGAGACGGAGTTTCCGTCTCCGTCGGTGGAAAAGAAATAAGACGAGACGGTGGTTACGCGTCTTCGCCGAAATCGAACGAACCGGTGAATGATTTATACGATACGCCCCCTCCATCCGTAAATATAGATTATTATTCTTCGCAGCCGCCATCGTGTAACTCTTATCGACAACAGGAAAACGAGCGACAACCCCAACATTTCAAGTCGGTTTATCCCGTATTCGGATTAGAATACGACGGTTTCGAAAATAATTTACCGGAAGAAATTCATGTAGTCGTGCGCGGGAAGAAACACGTGTTTTTACAATTGCGGAACGCTAGACAAAACTGAAGAATCTTCAGTTTTTGACTTTAAAATTTTCCGAATAAATTTCATGCTTGAAAAAAAAAAAAAAAAAAAAAAAAAAAATTTTTTTTTTTTTTTTTTTTTTTTTTTTTAGGGTTGGAGATTTATATCTTTTAGACTTTTGAATCTTAGTTAAATTTATCGTAGCGTTCTGGACTTGTAAAATTTTCCACATTTAATCTCGCGTTCTGGACTTGTAAAATTTTCCACATTTAATCTCGCGTTCTGGACTTGTAAAATTTTTCACATTTAATCTCGCGTTCTGGACTTGTAAAATTTTCCACATTTAATCTCGCGTTCTGGACTTGTAAAATTTTCCAGATATTTATCCGAGAAAGTGTATAAAAGAAAGTGTATAAAATAAAAGTCTAAAAGATTTCAGGGTTGGAGATTTATATCTTTTAGACTTTTGAATCTTAGTTAAATTTATCGTAGCGTTCTGGACTTGTAAAATTTTCCAGATATTTATCCGAGAAAGTGTATAAAAGAAAGTGTATAAAATATCTCAATTCTATAATGTAAAAAAAAAAAAAAAAAAAAAAAAAAAAAAAAAAAAAAAATTTTTTTTTTTTTTTTTTTTTTTTTTTTTTTTTTTTTTAAATATGGATTGTATTTCTCTCGGCTTATATATATATATTCCCACCTCGCAAATTTCCACATCTCTAATACCGTCACCTTTCCTGTGTCAGTTTCGGTTCGCGGTGTTCATAAAAAACTCTCCACCGTTTCCATTTCTTTCGGTACGCTTCTCGGAGACTATACTTTTGATTTTCCCGAAAACGTTCCCGATTCGAACAATGCCGACACGTTGCCGCAGGCTGCGAGGCGGTTACGTTAAATCCGGTATGGACTCGCGAGTCGTGCCGGAATCGCCCGATTTGCAGGACGCTTCCGGTTCGATTTTGCCCTTTTCCGACGCACGGTTGAACTGGATGGCTCGCTACGTGCGTAAATTTCTCGGCAGTTCCTTGGAATGGTATCACCTCGTTCTCGGAAAACCCGTTCGTTTCGATCGCTGGACTCTGAGAATCTTCGGCCGCGACGAAAAAAAACAATACCATTACGTCAAGGCGTGCCCGGAAGATACTTTCGTGGAAAACGTGTGGGGAAAACTCGACGTTGCTCGCGTGGCCGACAGATGCGTCTCTACGATCACGAAACCCATCGAACTGGTTCGCGTGCTCGTCGACATCGGTAATTTACCTTTCGCCAGTCGCGAGTTACCGCGCGACAGCCTCTGGGTCCTGGCGAGTCTGTGGAAGGGCGGATTGCAGACGCTGCTCCGAGTCGAGGAAAAATCACCCCCGCCGAGATTTTGTTTTCCGGTGCGACAGAATTTCAGACCCGCGAAGAAAGGTCCGACCGATTACTTTTTGTATTCGATGGACGGATCCGAGTTGTACTTTGAAAGGGACGACGGCCTGTGGGAATTGAAGGAAGACGAATGGACCGAACATCAGTTGAAATTGGGAAACGCGTTGATTCGAAATAACGTCTAATAGTAAAAAATATAACACCTAATTTGAGTTTCGAAAATACCTTGCTTCCTGGACTTTTAATTTTCTAAAAAAAAAAAAAAAAAAAAAAAAAAAAAAAAAAAAAAAAAAAAAAAATTTTTTTTTTTTTTTTTTTTTTTTTTTTGTACAATTACTCATACAAATAAAATAAGGATGACCAGTCAACGAATCCGAACGGAATACATTTTGTCAAATTTACTCGTCAATCTGAACAATGTCCAGATATTTATGAATGGATGGTTTCCTCGTTCTTTTCCCATAAAAATAACGTTACCCGCTTTGAATGCAAATGAAGAAAAGATTTTTCAACATGCGCTGAGCGTCTGCAAAAAAAATTATCAGACGTACCAGTACAAGATAAATCAAATGACCCAAGGTCTTCAGTATGTTAGAGAAAACAGAATCGAACAATTTCTGTCGAGCTTGCACGACAGACTCTTCGCAGACCATACGAGTTGGACTCGAATAGCGTTATTTATTTGCATCGTTTCTAGTTTCATCGAACCTTTCGTTTCTAACGAAAAATTGCATTCGTACTTTTCCGAGTTTGCGGAGGAAAAACTCTCGCCTTGGATCGAGGGTCACGGTGGTTGGGAAGCGATGAATGTCGACGAACCGCCGACGAAAATACCGTACATAAATTTGCAACACGTTTTCCTTCAGCGTCGTAGCGACAGGTTGTCGAGTAAAGAAAAGTTGAGATATTTCGAGTTTTACTGAATTTCGGTTCAAAGTTTTCTCACATCTCGTGGAAAGAGGATCCGACCCGTCTCGTCTGGAACCCGGCCAAACTAGTCTCGGCCGGCGATTCTCGAAAATTTCGCGATTTGTTCGTCTGCCGGTTCCAGACAAGGAATAAAGATGGAAAACCTCAGTCCGGATTTTCTCCAGGAACGAATTCATGACTTGCTGTACGCTAGCATTCGCGCCTACAACTTGATGGAAGACGATGCCGTGAGCTTGAGAACCCTGAAATTGATGCTGGTGGCGAAAGTGTTGGAAGGCCTCGGTTTGGAATGGAACTACATCGTCGACCTGTACAAAACGCACACGCCCGTTCACCCGGAAATCGCGAAAGAATTCAAACGGATCGGCGACGAAGAAGTCGATTGCGCGGTGGCTCAAATGTTTGTCCGAAACGAAAAGCTTGTTCGCCTGTTGAAAGTGTTGGAAAAACACGAGGTGAATACGAACAAGATCCTAGCCGTAGACGGGTTGGCAGGTAGCTTGCATCACGGACCCAATTTCGAACGAAAACTCTACGTGACTAATCTCCGATACGGAAACAGAGGCGATCCCAAATCGTGCTTCGATCTGGATCCCGAGTACAAACGCCTTCACGTTCAAACCGTTCGAGAAATGTACGACATGTTGGGCGATGCACCGGCACCCGCGAAGCAAATTTATGAAATTTTAAGGGTTTCGTTCGAAGAAATGGCCAGGGTGAGGTTACCGCGCATCGAGTTTCTCGAGGACGAAACGATGGATGCCAGACTGCAGGGAAGATGCGGCGCCTTTTACATGAGGGCGATGGGAAAAGAAAATATCGAAAGTGTGGTGAAGGGTCTGAAACGATTCCGAGGCGAAAAACGAACCGAAACGGAACGAGAAATAGAAACTCCCGCTCCGAGTGAAAAAATGACAGAGTTGTGAGTCGTGTAAAAAAACAAA